>PVKS010001419.1:74510-142732 GCA_004027875.1 Aplodontia rufa | reverse complement strand
ATAAGTGCAAGAGCTGTAAGTAATCATCTCCAGGTGCCAGGCTGTGTGCTCTACCGCAGTGTCTCTAACCATTACAGCACCCTTCAAGGTAAGCATCGTCATCCCCATTTTACAGACAAGAAAACACTTAGTTAACCTGGATAAGATGACACAATTAGGGCAGCAGCTAAGGTTTTTTTTTTTTTTTAAGAGAGAGGGACAGTAAGAGAGACAGAGAAAGAGAGAAACAACTTTATTTAGTTTTTCACATGACCTTAGTTGCTCCAACACTCAGTTGTGTACGTGGTGCTGGGGTTTGAACCTGGGTCCTCGTGCTTGCCAGGCAAGCGCCAAAACCGCTGAGCCACTGCTCCAGCCCAGCAGCTAAGTTTTTGAAACTCCATCTCCCTGGTTCCAACGCCTGAGTATGTTTGCCCCACACCACAGCACCTCATCAGAAGCTGTCAGAAACATTGGATAATGAAGATACATGCATATAATACCTGGATTCTTGGGCAATGACCACAGGCAAGCCCAAGGGTGGGTTTCAGGGCATCATGAAACTCTACATGTGGTTTTTGTAATATACAGTATTGCCTCCGTGTTTCTGGGGTGAGAAATCTGTTCTCACAGATTCTCAGTTGAGTTAGTGATCTTGAAAAAAGTTAAGAATCCCTGCATTCAACAAGCATGAAACGGCACCACTAACCAGGGACTGGTGGGTGGTGAACTGGGTGATGAAGAAGTGAATTTGGACCCTGAGACCTTCATGAAAGAAAAAGAACAAATCCAAGAATTCCCAGGGAGGAGAAGGCAGCAAAAGAGATATAAAACCTGGGCCCAAGGGCTGGGGGTAGGTTTAGGTCACTGAAGGGTGGTCGTGAAGTCTCCAAGTCCCCAAGATTTCTCCTGAGGTCTTCAGTTACCAGCAGAGGGGTACTGATGAAAATCCACATTCAGAAGGAAGAAAGGGGGCCTAAAGCCCAGGTCCCCAGGTGAGACCCCACAGAAGCACAGACAGAGCTAGGGACTGAACCAAAGGAGGGACTGCAAGTGCAAAGCTGAGAAGAAAAGCTCTAACCAGGCAAAGGCCACGGGTGTGGGGTTAGCTATGGAGGAGGGGAGAGCCGGTTATGCCTAAGAACACTGCATACCCAACTGGCTGGACCAAAGGGCTTGGAAGAAGGTAGAGGGCTGTTGGAAAGGTTATGGTCACACCATAAAGGCTTGAATACTCCACTAAGCTTCATTTGTCTGATATGAACCAGTTAAGAGAGGAGGATATTAGAGACTGGACTTTAGAACTTCAAGAAGTTGCCGGGTCCTGTAGTGCACGCCTGTAATCCCAGTGACTCAGGACGCAGAGGCAGGAGGATCACAAGTTCAAAGACAGCCTCTGCAATTTAGCGAGGCCCTAACCAACTTAGCAAGACCCTGCCTCAGAATAAAATATAAAAAAGGGCTAGGGATGCTGAACAGTAGTTAAGGGCCTTGGGTTCAAGCCCTGGTACAAAATAATAATAAAAAATAAATAAAGAAGTTCACAATTCAACGAGGGGAAAAACCAAATTGCCAGTGACTCTAAACATGTTCGTGAACACATGATTCCATTGTGTGTGTAGAGTGAAAAAGAGTCCAAGCAGAAGCCCTTGACCACAGACCAGGTGCAGTTTTTCAAGAGAACTTCCTGTAGCTCCAGGCACGGGTGCATGATGCTGACACTGAAGGCCTCACCCTCTGGGGGGCTCACTGCTGGCCAGACATCGCTAAGCCCTTTACGGGCATCATTTCATTTGTTCCTTCTAGCAAACCTGTCGGGTAGGCCCTATTATTATCTCCAGTTTGCAGCTTAGTAAAGTGAGTCCAGAATGGTTAAGAACCTTGCTCAAGACCACAAGGCTGGAAGGAAGCCCTTTAACCAGGTCTGGTCTGACTCCAAGCCCTTACATTTGAACCCTGCATACTTCTATTTCCCTGCTAAGAAGCAAAAAGTAAACAGTTAGCATGAGCTCCTCCCCTTCTGGATAAACCTAGCTAAATCTCTTCCAAGAAGAGATTAGGATCAAAATGCCAATACATAGCCGGGTGTGGTGGTGCACACCTGTAATCCCAGGGACTTAGGAGGCTGAGGCAGGAGGATGGTGAATTCAGAGATGGTCTCAGCAACTTAGAGGTGCACTAAGCAACTTGGCAAGACCCTATCTCAAAATAAAAAGAATAAAAAAGAACCGAGAATGTTGCTCAGTGGTTAAGGCCCCTGGGTTCCATCCCTAGTGCCCCCCCAAATGTGAATACATTACATTTTATTGAAATCCTATTCTCACATAGAAAGAAATAAAAAGAAAAAAAAAAGAAAGAAAGAAAAGTAAATTGGTTTCTTATCAGCATCTACAAAGTCAGATGTTTATATTATTCAATTATTTGGCCAAATCCTTTGAGATCAAAGTTGCAGGCACTAAACATCAGATCAACCACAGGAAACTCCCTCTCCCTTGTCCACATCACCTACATGCCCTCTGCGCCACCTCTGATTTTATTAAGATGACTGTTCCTTCCAATGGAAAGGAATTAAGTACTTTCAGCCCTGAACAAAACAACTGACTCAAATGCAGCTTTGGACCAGGACTGAGGGCATTCTTCAGGAAGCTTCCTGTTCTCTGATTAGCTACTCTGGCCTCTTACTCAGTTCCATGAAGGTCACCACTGCAGGGACTGACCTGAGTGCCAGCCTCCCGGCACCACCTCCGAGGACTGAACAGCCACCTTGCTCTCTTCACAGAACCCCCTTTCCTTTGCTCATCACTGACCTGACAGTGTGCCCAACCCTTGTGATTCCAGGACGCCTAAGACTAACTGCCACCTCTGTGCTGGGTGGCCAGCGTTACTGATGTGGAGATGTGACTATCACTTGACAAACAGCTGACTTTAAGTCAAAGAGATTTTCCCTCTACCGCGTAGGTGGGCCTCATTCAAACAGTCAAAGACCTGAAGAGTAAAACCTGAAGTTTCCTGGAATTCCACCTCAAGACCATAACATGGAAACCCTGCCTGAATTTGCAGCCTGTTGTCCTGCACGCGATGTCCAGGCTTACCAGACCCCACAAGCACAAGGGCCCATTCTTAAACGCCCCCCCCATGCATTCTTTGTTTGTTTCTCTGGAGAATCCTGACTAATCTAACAAATAACAGCAGGTGCCTGTGGAAATGATCACACCTACAATGCTAACATTTTCTTTCTTTTCTTAAAGAGAGAGGGACAGTGAGAGAGAGAGAGAATTAATTTTATTTTTTAGTTTTTTCATATGGCTCTCATTGCTCCAACACTTTGTTGTGTACATGATGCTGGGGTTCAAACTCACATCCCTGCGCATGCCAGGCAAGCGCCGCAACTGCTGAACCACAGCTCTACCCCATACTAACACATTTTAAAACACTTCCAAATGCACCATGTCCCACTGATTCTGATAATCCTGCAGGGAAAGGGACGGTGTTGGCCCAGCTCTTTTGACTGGTCTTGCAAATCAGTGAACTCTCCTTTTTATGAGCTGTTATCTTGGTAAGAAGTAAGGTCCAATCACCCAGCGCAAGGTCCTTGTGTGTAAACTAGTGAGTTTAGATGAGATAGTACCTAAATTTTTCTTCAGTAGTACATGAGACTTAGGAAGTGTCCCTGGGTCCTAAGTGGTTAGACTGTTGTGTTTTCTGAAATGGCCCCAGGAGAAGAGACGTGCTATTTTCAAAGCCTTCCTAAGTAGGCAAAGTAGATCAACCAAGTCTCCAGGGTCAGTAGTGCATCTGAACTTGACCTAAGAAGTACTCCATCTTTTTCAGGTTCCCAGGTCAAGGCCTCTTTCTCCTGAGAATTGAACTGTCATACATAAAGTCATCCACTAGTTGCCTAAAATTTCATAGACCCCCCTGAAGCCCATCCACAAGTAGCTAACATTTACTCAGTGCTCTGGACCAGTCACAGCTCCCAGTGCTGTCCATGAGTATCTCATTTAATTTTCACAACAGCCCTAAGAGGCACGTTCTATTACGATCAACCCTGACTACAAAGGAGGAAATCAAGACACAGAGAGAGTCAGCAACTTATCGGAGGTCACACAGCTAGGAGGTAGTAGAACTGGAATTCGAACCCTGGCAGATAAAGAAACAGCAGTTTCCAAAAGTTACTCCTTGAAGGCTGGCACTACATTTTATTAATATCTTTATTTTCCCCCATAGTGCTTACTGCATAGTAGTTTTTCCATGATTTGAGTGAATTGAGCTTCACAAATTCACATAAGTATTATGATCATGGACGCTTTGATGATTAAATGACAGCGTGAATACAAAGTGCCTGGCACGTGGAAGGCACGAAATGAAAGAGGAATTATTAGATTATTTCTTATTACAGCACCAGGGCACCCCCCTTTTTCATACCACAGGGTTTCCTAGGCTGTGGAGCCCAGGGCTAGGCAGGGCCCCAGTGACAACAGGAAGTGCCCAGTGAGGCTAGGGACAGCCCTAGTGGAATAACTCTCCTACAAGGCTCTTCCAGGCCTCAGAGGCTGCCTGGGGCAGCTGGTATGTGGGCAGTGACGTCCTCCCTGGCAGTCAGCCATAAGGATTGGGATTATTACCACAATAACCAGGGCCCAGAGGTGGCTCTGGGAAGGGCTAGCAGGAAACTCCTCATCCCTCAGGACTTGAGAGGGATGGGAGAGGCAGGAGAGCACAGAGACACATGGGCTATCCAGGGGAACCTATTTAAATAATGTTCCTGACTACATTTTCCACCCCTGCTGCTCCAATGCTCTGGAAAGATGTTGCTAAACGGGTTCTGGGAGAAAAGCATTTGGACCAAGTGCAAACCATGACACAAAGAGAGGCTCTTCTGTACTTTTCTTAAGCAGCTGCTGATTAGCACTGATAAACAGGAAGGCCAGGCAAAGGCGGCCTGGGTTCCTGCTCCCGTTTCTGCACCCTCTGCCCCACTAGCCTCTGCAAATGAATCAAAACCAGATCCTCCAAGGGAGCTGCAGCGAGGCCTGTGAATTTCCCTGAAAGTTGACCCTAAGGAGCAGCCCTATCCTGGCGGTGCAACCGTCTAGGGCCCAGGTGGAGGCAGCCAGGTAGACCAGACACCTGACTTGGCTGCTTTGGTGTGGATTGTGTGTGTGAGCGCCCACTCTGTGCCAGGCACTCTAAATCCACCCATGTCTAATCCTTACAAGGCAGATACCCACACACTCATTTAACAGATGAAGAAACTGAGGTTTGGTGATGTTAACTGATTTGCCCAAGAACACAGAGCGACTAAGTGGCAGAACCAAGCTTCAGCCCAAGTCTGCTTCATTTCCAAACCTGTCCTCAGCCTGGAATTGCAGGCTGAAGGGTGACCTGTGACTTTTTCAGCCCTTAGCAGCTGTGTGCCTTTGAGCTACTTTCTCCAACTTTCTGTATGTACATTTATTCCTTAATAAAAATTGGTATCTAAAGCCCAAGAATAACAGCTATAATATATAGGACCTGTAATCTGACAGACACTCTTCTAATGGCTTGGTAGGTGTCATTTATTATCATTATTCTTATTTTAAGGCATAATAAAGTACCTTGTTCGTGGTCACCTGCTATCAAGAAACAAAGCCAGAATTTGAAATGTAGATATTCCGGCTCCTAAACCTCTTAGCCTCTCCAGCTTCTGGGTGGCATGTTTCTGAGACATAATTTGTTAGAGAATGAATTAGGGCTGGTTCTTGGCAAATATACGTCTAACCTAACAGAGGAGTTGGCCTGAACATCCTGTAAAAAGGGAATTAAAAAGTCTACTGGCAGAGCAAGGATCAAATGAGAAGGTGGCAAAGTGCCCAGGACATGGGGGACATGACTACATGTTGAATTCACAACTGCTTCCATCGGCCAAGTGTTAGGAGGAACCAGTCCTCTGCCTCCCTTCCTCTAAGATATGGTATCGAGAGAAAATACAATAGTCACATAAAATAACTCTGGAAGCAAAGTGCAAGGCAAAATCTTGATAATTAGATTCCATCCCTTTCAGGAAGAAAAGGACTAGCTAGATGTGCCCTGGGCCTAGGACCTTGGCATTCCATAAGTAATAATCTCTTCAAATAGGATGTTCATCATTGCCAGTGGTTTTATTCCACTCCCCTCGGAACTCCCCCTCCCATGCTGCAAATGGCTTTAACCTCTGGGCTCTTTAGCAAGCTGCTTGTTTGCTGCAGACCTGAGGAAGTGCTATGAGTCAGGAGAGTTTGTGGGCTGTTGTTTTCAGTGGAGTCTGGGACAGGGACAGAGAGTAGAATTAAAGCAAGAGAGATGCCATGAACAAAGAAGACCAGCCAGGTCTTTTTCCTAGCAGCAGGGAAATGCATGGGACTATAAGTCTCAAGATCCAGGTTCTGTTTCTTCTCTGCCTCTTTTGGGCTATGCAGCTTTGGCTTCCCTTGATCTCTGAGTCTCAATAAACTCGTCTGCAAAATGGGTACATTCAGCACCTCCTGGTGCAGTGAAGATCAAGTCCATGAAAGGGCTTTCCTCATTGTAAGTACTCTAGGAGGGGCACCTTTCCCAAGCAAGTCATCATGGGAAGCCACATGAGGTGTCTAGCTCCCTGGGTAAACTGGAGAGAACTGAGAGCCCCAGACAGGCCTCTGGGGACAGAAGTGTCCAGCACCAATACCTCAGGCATGACATTGGTCTCGACAGATGCCCATAGGGCTGAATTTTCCCAAGAAAGTATAATGAGTAGGAGCAAGAGCCTAAAAGTAAAAAGGGTGCTGTATTCCCCTGAAGAGATAGAGCCCAGAAGTGAATGGGGAGGAGTTTGTCAGCCTTATGTAAATGTGGCCACCCAGCAGTGCAGAAGGGAAAACCCCAGGGGTTACAGCCCCAGCGTGGGTGGGTGCTAAAAGTCTCAGCTCTGGCCAGGTAAGGTGGTACATGCCTGTAATCCCAGTGACTCAGGAGGCTGAGGCAGGAGAATCTCAAGTTCAAAGCCAGCCTTAGTAACTTAGTGAGGTGCTAAAACAACTTAATGAAAGCCTGTCTCGAAAGAAAAAATAGGAAGGGCTGGGGAGGGGCTGGAGAAGTGACTCGGGGTAGAGCACTTGCCTGGAATGTAGGAGGACCCAGGTTGGATCCCCAGCACCACGTATATGACTAAGTGGAAGAAAAAAAAAAACAGATGAAAAAAGAAAATTAACTCTCTCTCTCTTTAAAGAAAAAAAGGGGGGGTGCTGGAGATGTGGCTCAGTGGTTGAATGCCTCTGGGTTCAATTCCTAGTACAAAAAAAAAAAAAGTCTCAGCTCTGCCTGGAACCTGCTATGGGACTTTGGGCAAGGTCTTTAATTCACCCTGCCAAGACTCAGTTTCTTAAGCTCTGAACAACTTCTTTGTTACTTATTGTTTTTCTCAGTGAGAAAATAAATGAATAAAGTAAAATTAAGTCCTTAGCACAGGGCTTAACATCTAATAAGTTGCCATCAGCAATATGATATGCAAATAGGAATGATGCCTCCTTTTCAGGGCTTAAAACTCATTGTGGTCAAACTCAGGCTCTAAAATAGCTTAGACCATCAGCGTCACGCAGGCAGGGTCCACCCCTCGCTTATTCTCCATCCTATCGGAGCAGTCCACAGGGCAGAACATGCACTCCATCAGTATCTTCTGAATGGAATTCATGTTGGAAGACAGAAATCAGGGAGAGAGACAGGAAGTGGCCAGGCAGTGAATTCAGACGGGTGAGGAAGGATAAGCAAAAGCATGACTCTTTATATCATTTGTTAAAAGAAAGATAAGGGATAGGATTTTTCCCCCTAATTTCTAATCTGCACTACTGGGATGAAAAAGATGATAAAGGTAATAAACCAAAGCCATCAAATGGGGGTGAAATGAAATGAAGCCTCATCCCGCCAGTTAAACATTAAATTTTTAGTACTTTACATATGCTCTTAGGTTTTTAGTTCCCACTGATAAAATGGCTCAAATGTGATTACCAGAGGAACTGATTCACTCCTAAGCTATGTCACCTCTGAGCCTCTGAGTCACAGCAAGTCGTGAAGTTTTTCACTGCCCTGTGGCAAGTTTAGCCCAGGAGGGTTGGGTTTTGTTTTTCTTTTCTTTCTTTTATAGAGTTCTTTTGTTCTTGGTGCACCTTCTTCCTCTTGCGGACTGGATCTAAATGATCCCAACACTGAACAACTGGAACCAGGTGGAGGGGGCAGGAGTTTTCACTCGACTTCGTGGTGGTGACCCAGGTGGCGTGTCATCTCCACTCCCATCCTGAGCTCAGTGAATCCACACACATAATCTGGAATCCAGTAAAACCCTGCCCTATCTCTGCCTCTGCTCCCCATAGGAAAAAATGTTGGTGAAATAGCACCTTCTTCCTAAGAATGAAATGAGGGTTACACGCTACACAAAGGTGCGGGGCGTAGAGTAAGGGCTGAATAAATGGTGGTAGCGGAAGTAGTTGCTTTGGTCAGGTTGCACAACCAGCCCATATTCTCCAGAAGACCTAGGTAACAACTGACACAGCCCTTTATGTGCTCTCATTGCGGATCCCTGCACCACACTCTGCAGCGGGGACAGTTACTGTCTATTTTACAGATGAGGGAAATGAGGTCCCTGGGTGCTGGGCCACAGTGAGTGGGTGGGAGCCATACTCTGCTGCTGCCTGTGCTGCCTGATAAGGCCATCAGTAAGCACAGGTGTCAATGAACATAAAATTAACTAAAACTGGGGCTGGAGCAGTGGCTCAACAGTTACGGCACTTGCCTGGCATGCATGAGGACTTAGGTTCCAACCCTAGCACCACGTACACAACTGAGTGTCAAAGAAACAAAGGCCAGATGGACAAATAAATAAAACTGATTCTCTGTTTCTCTCTCTTTTAAAAAATTAATTAAAACTAAAATTAAAATTTCTACCTCTTGGTCACAGTGGTCCCATTTCACTGACCAATATCCACATGTGGCTAGTGGCCACCATATTGGACAGGGCAGCTCTTGACTATTTCCACCATCGTAGAAAATTCTATTGAAGAGTGTTGCTCTAATAATCTGGCACACAGGAGCCACACACAAGAAATGATTGGTGAATGAAGTTTTTAAAAATGTCTGTTTTATTTTTACCAAACTGATGAGTTCTTTAGACATGGTGAACCCAGTCTAAATCTCTTTTCCAGACTTTCATCCTTGCCTTTTGCAGGAGCTTAAAGCTCCTATTTGGCTGCCCCCGCCCCTTGATTTGTGTTCTTTGTATTTCAGTAATGCCTAACCCAGGCCATGAACTTTTTATTTGGCAGTGTCCAAAGAGAAGCCAGACTTCAAGAGCTAGAATGAAAATAAACACCTATTTTAAGTCTGGCAACTTAAAGGCATCATATTATTTTATTTTCATAAGCTTCAGACGTAGATCTTATCCCCACTTCAGGTTCCAAGCCATTAATAAGACCAAAGCCTTATGTAAGGCCAGAGCTTGGCTGGGGCTCCCCTGACTTCCAGCTTTTGTTGAGGTTCAGCTCATGGACTCCAACCAGCCTGTGGAAACCCTGAAGTCCTACATATTCAAGATCAGTTTTGTAGTTTGTGGGCATAGAGATCTGGTCCCATATGGTGCTTCTGGTCTGTGAATCCCTGGTCCAAATGAACAGAAGAGCCATGACCACTCACTCAGTAACTAATTATTGGTTCCCTACTGTCTACCAGCCACTGAGGTGCTACAGAAGTGACAGAGGCCTTTCTTCATGCAGCTTGCTGTCTAATGGAGAGGATAGACGGAAATCCAATACGCCAGCAAATGGACAAATGTGTCTTTCAGTAAGTGCCACATAAGATGTCAGGAGAGAGAATTTCAGGGCAACCTGATTTAGGAAAGCTCTGATCTCCCAGGATGTACTTATGGGAGGGTAGGGTGACCTCTGCTTCCAGTCCCATCCTGAAGAGTCTAGGCCAACAAAAAGACCTGGTTCTGCGGGGAACCAAGGCTATTTCCCATGTGCCTTCTGCTCTGCTCTGGTACCCAGCACAACTAAGGCCACATGGACCTCACAAGGCTGGCTCCACCACAGCCATTGTCACTGTGAGCCAATGAGGCAAGTCTGAGCTGAGAGTCCACGTCAATGAGAATTGCTAAGAATCTACTGTCCCCAGTCTTTGGCATACCATTATTAAACCCAGAAAATAAAGCAAATAAAGCTTGCACAAAAATGGAAACTTCTGTGCATAACTGGTGAGAATATAAAATGATGCAGCTGCTGTGGGAACAATAGAGTAGTTTTTCAAAAAACGAGAAATCAAACTATGGTATGGACCAACAATTCCACTTCTGGGTTCCATGCCCCAAAGAACTGAAACCAGGGACACAGGGAGCACAGCAGCACTCTTCACTATAGCCAAAAGGTAGAAGCAACCCAGGTTGCCCATCAATAGATAAACGGATAAGCCAAACATGCTATAGATACTTAAGATGGAATATTATTCAGCCCTAAAAAGACTATTCTGAAAGACGCTGCAATGTGGATGAAGCTTGAAGACATTATGCTAAGGGAAATAAGTTTGGCACAAAAGGGCAAACACTGTTGGATTCCACGTATATGAAGTACTTAGAGTAGTCCAGTTTATTGGGACAGAAAGAACGATCACTGCTGGGGGCTGTGGAAAATGGGGATGAGCAGTTATTGTTCAATGGGCACAGACAGAATTCCAGTTTTACAAGATGAAAAGTTCTGATGGTGGATGGATGGTGTTGATGGTTGATGTGAATACTTTAAAATGGTTAAAATGATAAATATTATGTGTCTTACAATACCACAGCTGAAAACAAAGGACTCACTATGTGCCTAATCAAGAGGCCATGGTGCACTCTCACCAATGCATCAGCCATGGGCTCTGCCTTCAAGAGGCCTGTGAACCACAGCCACAGGGCTTCCCATTTATTCTGAACTTCTGAAGTGGGCCACTCCTCAGAAAAGTCCCCCAGGGTTCTGAATGACCCTCAACCGTGGAGGAAGAAGTGGGTATAGAAGGGAGAGAATAGGAACATTTGCCATGCAACAATTATGTGTCAGGCTCTATGGTAAGAGAGTTAGATGTTTTGTCACTGGTGGTCCCTGCACTATCTCTGAGTTGCATCCCATTCTCCCCATTTTATAGGTGAGGAAATAAAGGTTCAGAAATGCAGTTGCCTAATGATAATTTATTCCTAGTAATAAAACCAGGGATGAAATTTAACCTGCCTAGTGCAAAGGTCATCCCTTTGCATGTATTGTGTTGATCATAGAGAATAAAAAAAGAGGAGGCTCTGTCTGGGAGAGGTTAGGTCAGTTAAAAGATGAAAGATGCAAAAGAACAGGTCAAATCCCCCGGTAGAAGATGAACTGAGTGGTTCTCATCCTAGGTCTTTAGAAGCACACCTTGTACAGAAGGCACGTCAGGTATACTGCTTTGTCCTGGGATCCCACGCCCTTCAACCATAGCTGATCGGACCAGGTATGAACATCTGAGCAAAATGGAACCAACTGGAGTCTTCCTCTCAAAGACCTCAATTAGGAGACTAACTGTAGGAGACAATTAACTACAATTCTCCTAACTACAACTAGGAGACACTGTAGTTAGGTGTCCAGTCAGGACCAAGTCACCTGGTGGCAATGGCAACCCAAAACCCATGAAAGAGGCCTCATTAAGGTGGCCGATGTGCAGAAAGATGATGGTTGCCACATGCAGGGAGAAACTGAGGCCACACAGTCCCTGGGAGAGGGAATGAACGCCTCTTTGCCTGACACGATTATGGCCCCAGTGAGGCCCAGAATTTATATTCTGAGAGATTTCTCTCCAGTTTTAGAAAGACTCTCAAGATTTTCTTGAGTAAGCTTGAGTGGGTATCTGTCCCTTGTAATTAAACAATTCCAGACCATGACACCTTCCCTTCCAGGTCCAACAATGGCATAAGGAGAGAATGATCTTATGTGAATGAGACTCACATCTTAGCTTGACCTCTGAGAAGAAAGCAAAGTTTGTGTTCACATATCACTTTCAATTTCTAAGCCTTTCTTCTCTCTCCCAATGGCCCCCTTCCCTCTTGCCTGAGAGGGCTAATGTCCGCAAGCTGGCCTCTTACAGTGCCACCCACCCATCCTGCCCTCACCTGCTTGAGAGGAGGGCAGTCTGATGTCCATTTTGCTATAGACTGCCCAGTGTGGCTTTCTTATCAATTAAAGTCAACCGATCTGCTTCCTTAGTATCATTACAGTATTAGTTCTGACTGCAGCCCTGGAATGACCCCCCTCTGCCCTGGGAAGCATTTGCCTCAACTAGAAGACCTCAGTTGTCTCCCTGACTGCTTCTCATCTGTCATTCACATGAGGCTGCTTGGGGGCTCCCCAGGGGTTGGTGAGTCAAGTGCAATCCCCAGCCTACTAGATTCTGTTGTCAACCTCCCCATGGGGGAACATGGCTCCTGGGACCTTTTGTACTGTTCTCAAACTTCGGATGTCTTTTTTGCCCATTCTTTGTATCTAGCTTCCACTCCTCCTTTAAGACCAAAGCACACAACACCTCATTCACAAAGCGTTTTCTTTCCACTCTTCTATCTACTCTTAGATTGCAATTTTGGACTGTCCTGGTATTTCTTTCTAGTGTTCTAACTAGTTGGTCTCCTATACCTAGAACCATATTATGAACATTTTTCAAATCTTGGCTCCCTGACATGCTGTCTGGTGCATTATAGGGCTCTGTGCAAGTAACTGTTATCAAATAAATTTAGGGAAATTTACAGATTCCCATGTGCAAAGTTACATGTATCATCATTTGATCCTCAAACAACTTTGCAAGGTATGAGATCTTATTAAAAACATGGAAGGTGGAGATTGTGTTTGCTCATAAATAATTGGGAAGTAAGAGGTGGCGACTGGAATTCTCATTAAGGCACCCCAGGTTCCAAAGCTCTCTAATGCCCAACAAGAAGTTAGCTGATAAGACTTAAAGTGCCAGATGTCCCACAGTTACTTCTTCCTACGAACTGTGTTCAAAGTACACCCCTATCTAGCAGAACAGCTGCTTGATAGAAATTACACAGTGGGTAAGATCACAAGTGCCACGGTGGCATTATTAGTATGTGTGTGTGACCACAGAATGCTTAATGTATGAATTTTCAACACAAAAACTGGCAGCTTCATATTTTTTTTTGCCAGGAACAAGAAGGCAAAGTGTCTAAGACACCAGTTTGCTCCTGGATAGCAGGTGCTGGAGACTGGTTGTGTTCAGTGTTCAGGAATGTAAGAAGTGGCTCTTTGCCAAGCCTCATCCACAAAATACCTGAGAAAAACAGTGAGAGTAATTCTGTCTGGATGAAGAGATTGGCTAATTTCCCATGGTCCCTTTCAGGACTAAGAATCAGTGGCTTTAATACACCAAGATGTCTCCAATCTCCTGCCAGCTCATTGCTGTCAAGATCAACACTGAAAATGTATATGTCACATCAGTGATGTGTCTTCAGTCACAGAAGTCATAAAATCACCACGGCTTCTTGACAGGGCCAGATCCTAGAGGGACAGAGAAACTCACCAATAATCAGAAAAGAAACCTAAGCCAGAAAAATGTCAACACCCCGGGCTGCAGGCATGAAGGTTAGCTATGCTATGGAGGAGGAAAGGAAAAACAAGGTGCCTTAATTAATTTATAAAGGGCTATTGTGGCTTTGTAAGAGAGAGAGAGCTGCACAGTGTGCCTTTGGGAAGGGCACCTTTTCGAGTTCCCAAGCTTTAACAGGGTGGGGTCACTGACCTTCGGTAGCCAGTCTGCAAGTCCTGTTCTCCCAGAAGTGACCAGAATGACTCAGTAGATGAAACACTTTTGCCTTCCTGAGTGTTTTGACAACACAATACTCAGGTCCTGTTGGAGTCCCCACGTGGCTTGGCTGTTACCTGAGCTGGTGGAAATCTTCTCCACGAGTTCTGTGTAGTGCCCTGGGTGAACCAAGCTTCTGTGTGGACAACTCCCTGGGTGCCTTCACAGAGCTTTCTCCCATCACACTCCATTCCTATGTGATTGAACCCAGGTGCTCTACCACCAAGCTACAGCCACAGCCTTTTTTTTTTTTTTTTTTTTGAGACAGGGTCTCACTAAGTTGCCCAGGTAGGCCTGGAACTTTTGATCTTCCTGCTTCAGCTTCCCCACCCCACAGAGTCACTGGGATTACAGGAGCATGCCACAGTGCCCAGTTTGTCCCCCTCCCTTTTTTTATTGATACCAGGGATTGAACCCAGGGATGCTTAACCACTGAGCCACATCCCCAGTTCATTTTTATTTTTTATTTAGAAGCAGGGCCTCACTAAGTTACTGAGGCTGGATGAGAACGTGCAATCCTCCTGTCTCAGCCTCCCAAGTTGCTGGCATTACAGGCATGCACCAACATGCCTGGCTTGCCCCATTTTTTTGAAAGAAGAAAAAAGGATTGTCGGAGACATGAGGTGCTTTACTGGAGACTACAAAGTTTGACACACTAGTTGGAAAGGGGTCCTAGAAACGTGTAGGCTTGCACTCCAAAAACATGTCCAAATGAAATAACAAGAATCTAGAAAAATCAGTAGTAACCTCACATTTACTTGGTGACCATTTAGACATTAGCAATAGTCATTTCACAAAGAAAAGACTGCACGAAGCTAGAAGCAAGAGAAAGTTCTGGAAGACAGAACGGACAATACCACTGAGGACGGAATGAGAAAATTGCTACAGTGGCAACCATCTCCCCAGCAGATGGATGCTTCTATGAATGTAATGTCACTGCATTGTGAGGCACAAAATAAAAGCATAAAGAAAGGTTCCTACCCACTGACCTTTTCAAGAGACTTGACACAGATGTGAGGGATGAGTCAAAGGGAAAATGGAAGTCTCTGGCAATATACAGACACACGAAACCACAGACCACGGAGTCGGTCCTTCAGCAACACACACATCCACCAAGGTGGCACTTCACGACTTCCACTGCTGTATTGTTGCTAGCAGGTGGCAGTGACAGGGAGAAGTTACATGTCTATAGCAAAGGACTGAGAAAGATTTAAATTGAATTAGTCAGCAGGGAGATCCCTAGGCAGGAACTGTGGGAGACAGAGAATGAAGGGTGGGGTGGGACTATTCATTTTCAGTTGTCCAATCCCTATGGGGTGTCCATTTGGTTTATTTTTACATGCATTACTTTTTATTTTTAAAAAACACTTTTGTGCCCCATAACAATATTTCAGCCAACAGCAGACTGCATATACAATGGCAGTCCCATAAGGTTATCTTGCATCGTGACATCAGAGCTGTGTTCATTTGTACAATGATGAAACTGTGCAAACTCATTTCTCAGAACATGTCCCCACCGTTAAGTGATGTCTGACTGTATACGGCTCTTTTCTCGGAGCAGTATTAAGAGTAGCTTGAAGATATTATGTCCTTTTGCCACTAAATACTTCAGACTATGCATGTATATACGTATGTATGTATGAATATGTGTACATAGTAGGTATAACAGAGTGAATTTGTGACAGAGAATAAAGCCAATGCAGTAAAACATTGGCATGTTAGGAATTTGTATGATTCATGGAAACCAGAATCTTTGTTCCAGTTTTTCCTCTTTCTCTATGTATATGTGTATAAACCTTTTGCAACTTTTCTGTAAGTCTGAAGTTATGGCACTTTTATTTTTAAGCAGGGATTGTATCCAGGGGTGCTTAACCACTGAGCTGCATTCTCAGCACTTTAATTTTTTATGTTAAGACAGGTATCACTAAGTTGCTTAGGGCCTCGCTAAATTGCTGGGGCTGAGGCTTAGCTATTTTTTTTCCTTTTCTTTTTTTCTTCTCTTTTTTTGATACCGGGGAGTGAACCCAGGTGTGCTTAACCACTGAACAATATCCACAGTCCTTATTTACTTTTTATTTTGAGACAGGGTCTTGCTAAGTTGCTGAGGCTGGCTTTGAACTTTCGATCCTCCTGCCTCAACCTGTCAAGTCTCTAAAATTACAATGGGTGAGCCACCACATCTGACTAAAATGGTGCAAATTGAAAGAAAAAATCAAAAAAATTTTAAAATATTATATTATTTAAATTTTTAAAAATTTAAACTTATTATGTTAGGGATTGTATCCAAGGGGTGCTTAACCACTGAGCTGCATCCTCAGCCCTTTAATTTTTTTCTCTTGGGGAATCCTAATGTTGTAGACCTGAGAGAGGTCCAAGAGGCCCGTGGAATCTAATTCCTGCTAGATTTGGCTTTGCAGCCCAGCTATGTGCGAGAAACTCAAGAGGGAACTGTGTCACCTCTGGCTCACAAGGCCTCTGGCCTCAAGATCAGAGCTTATTCATGGACCTGGTTCATGGATAAGGAAGTATAAAAGCCAGAGAAACTTGATGGCTTCCATAATCTACTTGGGCACTACTAAATATCAATGACAGTTGCACAATAGGGACTCCATAACCTCCAAATCCTCCCGACTCATACCATGCCTTGAGTAACACAACCATCAGCCTCAGACAAGCTTGAACACAAGACTGAGGTCAACTCTGAACCAGGAGGTTATCAGTACAGCACATCCCCAGCTGCAATGAGCTACAGTCTAGATGGCCTCTGCTATGGTTTGGACAGGTGTCCCCCCAAAAAGGCTGTGTTAAAGAGTCTTTCCCCTGTGTGGTGCCACTGGGAGGTGGGAGAGACTTTAACAGGTGGGGCCCACAGAAGAAAGGCAAGGGATCAAGGGACGGGAGGAGGGAGGTAGAGGGATGGGGGGGATAGTAAACAAATTGTATTGCTGAATTGTGTGCATCTAGGAATATGTGACAACTAATTCCAACATGTAAA
The DNA here is from genome assembly GCA_004027875.1 of Aplodontia rufa. Taxonomy (NCBI): domain Eukaryota; kingdom Metazoa; phylum Chordata; class Mammalia; order Rodentia; family Aplodontiidae; genus Aplodontia; species Aplodontia rufa. The sequence goes on along the minus strand of PVKS010001419.1, from coordinate 125,907 downwards.
ATTATAATGCACTAATAAAAAATATTTAATTATAATGCACTAATAAAAAAATATTTAAAAATTTAAAAAAAGAGGTGGGGCCCAGTAGGAGGTTTTAGATCTTTGGTGATGTGCCTTTGAAGAGGTTGTGGGGCCCTGGGACTCTGGTCTCTTCCTCTCTCTCCCTTCCTTGCCATGATGTGAGCAGGTTTACTCTGCTACCCATGCTAGCCATGATGTGCTACCCACCACCACCACCAGCACCATTAAATGCCTACAAGCAATAGATCTGCCCAGTCATGGACTGGATCCTCCAAAACTGTCAGCCAAAATAAATTGATAAATTGTTCCTCTTCATAGGCTGATTATCTAAGATCGTTAAAGTAACTGACTAACACAGCCCCACAACGTCTACACAAGCATCCCCTCACCCTCTTGGGCTTCTGGCCATCTTATGGTCTGAGAAGAACCGCTTACTACTCTGATCTTGCCGCTTTGTGCACTCAAGAGGGTAGCTGTTTACCCATTTCAGTTAATACATGGACTCTCTTTGGTAACACTTTGATTTTCTCTTAGGGCTTTTATGTCTTCCAAAGCACACCAACCCTACTCCACATCACAGCATGCATCAGGCTTTGCTCTGTGTGCTGGTGATGAACGTTATCACACTGTAAGTATCCTCAGAGCTGTTAGGAATTAATATTACATCATTTTACACGGGGGGGGGGTACAGCTGGAAAGGATTTGCTATCACCAGTGTTTTAAGCTATATCCCCTCCAGCATCTAATGCACACCTTCCATGTCTTGCTGAGAGCTTATGTTCAATACATGGAAAAATTATAGAATTTTAGAAAATTACAGAATCTCAGACAGAATGAGATCTATCCCCCGTATTCCACAGTTGAGAAATCTGAGCGCCAGCTGTTAAATCTGGGTTAGTTAAGGCCATCAGATACTTAGCTTATATCAGCAATAGTCCTGATGTTACTACACTGAGTTCAGTGTTCTTTCATGTGTCAGGTTGTTATCTGAATAGCTTTATCACTCCTTGTATACAACCAAAAGAGGCCAGAAAAGATACTAAAGTTAAATAATGTAGTAACAGTAATTGTTTGGATAGACTATATTTGTAAATGTTTTCCACTTTCAACTGTGTGTTATGCTCAATCTCAGACTTAACGTTTTGTCATGTAAATTTTTAACTAATACATATACATCTGACAAGTTAGATTTCAATAAGGATACTTTTGATTCCTTTATAATCTACATGATTTGCCTTAATGACGTCACCCAATATATTTTTACATGTCTTTACATGTCACTGGTGAAGGATACAAACATTTCATGTTAGATCCCTATTATGTAGTTGCTGCAAGAAAAAAAAGATTTAAAAAAACCCCTAATATATGCAAATGAACTCTGACATAACATGACTATAAGATATTCACTAGCCAGATTTTTAGATCACAACCTAGTTTAAGAATACAAATTTCAACCAGATGCAGTGATACACATCTATAATCCCAGCTACCCAGGAGGCTGAAGCAGTTTGATCTCAAGTTCAAGGCCAGCCTGGGCAACTTAGTCATATACTATCACAAAATAAAATTTAAAAGGAAAAGGAAGAAGAATCCAAATCTTTCATTTTCTTGCTCATCCTGAGAAAAAGAGGTTTAAGAAGAAAAATAGGGATAAAAATGGAAACAAGAAAAGAGAAAGGGATCCATTACCCAGAAATCATAAGGGAGAAGTGCTCAGGCTCCTGGAAGAAGAGGAAAATTGTTGAGAGGTGTGGTCAGGAAATTTGCCTATCAAAGCGCTCTCTCTCTCTCTCTCTCTCTCTCTCTCTCTGACTTGAGTGATTACTCAGGGGTTGGATTACTTGCCCAGCATGCACAAGGACCTAGGTTACAACGCCAGCACTACATACACAACTAAGTTCAGAAAAACAAAAACAAGATGGAAAATTAAATAAAATTGATTATATATATATATATATATATATATATATATATATATACATACATATATACTTTTTTTAAAGCCCTCACTCTCTCTGCCACCTCCTCATTCCTGTCCCCTGCCAAGAAGTGAGCTGGCAATTTTATCAGTGAGCACAGGAGAACAGAAAACGGACAAAAAACCCAAACCCAGTTTTATGCACACCATTCCAGCCAAAACCAAATCACATTGCCTGGGGGCATGCCATCACACCAGCCACACCCGTCATCCCCCTCTATTGCCATAGTAATTAAATGTCATAGAACAAAGCACAGGGAAGTACAAGGGGCCTTTCAAAGGTGATCTATTCTAAACTTATCTCTCCTGAATTGCAGAAGAAAAACTGAGATTTAAAGAAATGAAATCACTTTCCCAAGGTCACTCAGCAATACAGAACCAGATCCCCAAGCCTCAGAGGTGCTGTTCCCTCCCACTGTGAGCAATTTAAAAGCTCCCAAACAGAAGAAAACACCCCAACTCAGAGATGGAGAACAAGTACGAAGAGGCACAGAGTACAAAAACAAACTAATTCAAAAAATTAACTTCTCCTAACCTACCAGAAGCCCAGTGACAATAAAAATTGCATGGGGCTGCTTAATAGAGTCATGATGCCTCCAACAATCTAATGGCTCTTTTTTCCTCATTTACCCCTTTCTCCAAGGCAGAGGAAATGGAAAAATGCATGGGAGAGTGTTGAGGCTCTCACTTTGAACCAACACAGATCTTATTGATACCTGAAATTAAGGGATCAGCAGGTATGTGTTTTCTCTGAAGGGTTTACTGAAATCACATGATTAGACCTGAGACATCGGGTCCTTCAGTGATTCTCAAAGCTCTGGGGAAAATTAAAACCCTTCACAGCAGTTGGTCTTCTCCCTGACCTGCCCAGGCGACAGGCAAAGCAGACTTTTAAAGAATGTGACTCAAGACACTAACATTCCAAAACAGAGCTTGAGAAAGAGAAGAAAACTTTTCCTTACCCTTAAAAATCACAGAAACAATAGGATCCGGCTTCCTAAATTTCGTTTTAGGGATGTTACTGGCAGATTCCACAATCACCCGAAGCATGGCTCTCAGTTGGCAGAACCCAAGTTTCAGCAAAAGAGGTTAGGAAGGCGCGGGCGCTGGAGCTCCGGCCCCTGTGCCAGGAGAGGACTTGTCTCTCAGTGTGAAGGGAGGGTTTCTCCCAGAGAAGAGGGACGGGAAAGGCGAATGGGTGGACCTCTGACGGATTATTTACTGAAGGCTGTGTGTAAACTGATACCCACACTCCCTGAGTGTTCGCAGTGCCGCAGGCACCAACTTATGAATTCAAAAAATGTGGAAGTGAAATGGACAAAACCTCAATGGAAAATTATTTTGGGCAACAAGCGAAACTAAAATGCACTTGACTAATAAATGCTGCCTTTAGTAAGAACTCTTGAAACAGAATTAATTGCTTTTCTGTCACCTCGTCCATTCTTTGCTGAGTGTCATGCAGTTTTAAAACTTTAGTCATTTTTAAACATTTCTAACTTTTGCCATTTCTTCTCATCTGCTGAACACACCCACTCAGCCACCACCTTGGAACAGCTTTGGAAAACCAGTTAAAAGTCGCCCCCTGCTGTATGTAAAGGAATAACTGTCAGTTTCAAATAAGCCCAATCCAAGCACCGGAATGTATGAGAATAACAAAATCGGTGTTTTGAGGGCTGATCCTTTGCGTTAAAAAATGATTCATCACAGGGCTTCTTTTTAAAAAAATATGTCAAAAGAGAAAATATTAAGTTTTATTGGCCCAGCAAATGTTGCTAATAGTCTTCCATGAAAATGGAAGTGGCTCTCAGAGTGGTTTCTGGACAACCCCTGAATATGTATAGTGTCTTAAGTCCCAGAGGATGTAATAAGGCAGCCCAGCCTGGTGGCTAAGGTCACAAGAGAAGACCTGGGGTTAACAGCCACCCAGACCCAACGAGTCCCTGCTTTACCACTTCAAGCCACATCATCTCAGCAAGTTTCAAAAAACCACTCTTTCCCTGGGTTTCCTTGTCTGTAAAATAGACATAAAGTTTATTGCAAGATAAAGGTCACATAGGGCCTGGCACAAAGTAAATCATACATGTACATACCAGAAGTTCATGCTTATTCATGATTTTCATAGCATTACCGTTAATGCAAGTTGACTTTAAACCAGGGTATCACTGTTCTAGAAGAAAAGGCCAAATCAGGGTAAAGAAACATAGGGCTTCTTTTTATTTCTGAGCATACATCTAAGAAGATCCATCTGTAAGAACACCTTCAAGTGTGTTGAAAAAATATGGTTTAGCCTACTTAATTCTTCTGTCTCGGCAAGTTCTTCAAAGTCTTATATAAGCCAGGCCTGGTGGCATATGTGCCTGTAATCCCAGCAACTCTGAATGGTGAGACTGGAGTTTTGTAAATTCAAGGCCAGTCTCAGCAATTGAGACTCTGTCTCAAAGTAGAAAATAAAAAAGGGTTGGGGTTGTAGCTCAATGGATAAAGTTCCTCTGGGTTCAATCCTTAGTACTGATTAAAAAAAAAAGCCTTACATAAAGTAAGGAACTAATTACCCAATGCTGTATACATTATGCTTTACTGAATTTAGTGGACATACAAAGAGTTTTAGTGGAATTGCTAGAGCAAAGAGTGCAGGCATTTCTTCACCTTTTCTAGGTAATTCTAAATCGTATTCCACTATAGTTGCACTATTTACAATCTCACTGGTGGTGCATGAGACTTCTGTAGCTCTATCATCCTTGTTATACTTAAGACTGTCAGATTTTGACATATGTGGCCATCTGGTGAGCATATAATAGTATCTCAATGGAGTTTGAATTTGCATTTTACCTATTCATGTGGTGGGAAAGTGATCTCCAACCTTACAAAAAACATAATCAATTAAAACTGGAGCTTAAACCTAAATAAGTAAATTTTTAAAAATCAGAAGATAATATAGAAGAATATCTTTATGACCTCAGGATAGGGATGCATTTCTTAATAGGAAAAAATCATAAAGGAAACATTGAAGGGAAAAATCATATAGGAAATATTGATAAATTCAATTAATTAAAATCACAACCTTCAAAGCACCAATGTTTAGAGCACATGAACAACTCCAGCAAATTAGTAAGAAATGGAAAAATAAGTAAAAGATTTGAACAGGCCACTTCACAAATTAGGAAATGTAAATATGAAAAGGTACTCAACCTCATTAGTAATCAGAAAAATGCAAATTGCAATGGCTAAGAGACACTATTACATACTCACCAGATGGGCTAATATGTGAAAGCCCAACACTTCCAAGCGTGACAAAATGCAGAGTGACGGGAAGTCTCACACACTGCAATCAGCAGTAGATTCCTACAGATTTTCTTTCATTATAATCATATAATCTGCAAATAATGCCCGCTTTGTTTCTTCCTTTCTAATCCTCTTACTCACTCTATCAGCCCTTTTATTTCTACTCTGGTGAGACTTCTCATTACCGTATGGACCAGCGATCGTAATAACAGACATCCTTCAGTTTTCTATGTTTCAAAGGGAAATATTTCCACATTTCACCATTCGGGGTGTTGATTGCAATAAGCTTTCCATAATTAGCCTTTACAAGATTAAAGGAGCTCTCTTTATTCCTAGCTTGCCAAAACTTTATAAAATAAAGGAAGCTGCATTTTATCAGATGTTTTACCCTATTGATATTAATCAACTTCACATTACTATGTAAACATTTTTGTGTTTAATGTGGTGAATACATTTATTTTTTAATGTTAAACTGACCTGCATTCCTGAGATAAACCCAACTAAAATGTAAGTTATCAAATCTTACACTTTCTCATTGCTAAATCTGGATTCCTAACATGCTTAAATATTTTTTACGACTTTTGCATCTATGTATATGAATGTGACTGATTACAATTTCCCTTCCTCCTTTTGTCCTTGTCAAGCTTTAGCACCAATAAAGGTTATGTTAACATTATAATATGAGTTGAGTGTGCTGTTCTTCTTTTTTATTCTTTGGAAAAGTTTGTGAACTTCGAGTTATTTTTTTCTAAGTTATTTCATAAGACTCATATGTGTATTTATTTTATAAACCAAGAAATACTACCAAGTTATTACAAAATTAGTGTTCTTCTATCTTAGCAGCTATTTCCACTCTCAGAGGTCCCCACTTTCAGCTCTTTCATATGATTATTTGAGTATTTATATACTTTCATATCTACCGTTTTTGTTTTTTTTTTATGTTGAAGACTGAACCCAGGAGTGAATTACCACTGAACTACATCCCCAGCCCTTTCTATTTTTTATTTTGAGACAAGATCTTGCTAAGCAGTGAATCTGGCCTCCAACTTGTGATCCTCTTGCCTCATCCTCCTGAGTTGCTCAGTTCTACCTCCCCCACCCCTGCTTCAGGGATCATCTGTTTGTTTCCTAAAAGGAAAGTGAAGACATACTTTTCTTTCGCCTCTCCTTGATCTGCTCACATATGCACACACTTTCTGGATCCTATCCTCCCAGTGTAGATATATCATAAATGTGCTTGGATCAAATATTTATATTACTATGACTTCATAAACGCTGTTCATAACTACTCCAAGAAGTATAATATAATGTGCTTCATGTCTTTCTTTCTTTCTGAAGTTGATTAATACCTTTTTGGGTTTATTTTTTTAATAACAGACTCTCTCAAAATTGTATAAATTTCCCCACATGTTCAAATGTGTTAGGAATCACAACAATCTCATGTTCTTGAAGAAACCACTCCTGAGTCTTCTCAATGCCTCTGGTTTAGATGGTTTTGCTCTGAGCTACTGCCTGCCTGCTGTCCCCAGGCCTCCCTTCTCCATCATCTGTTCCCTTTGCCTTTTTTTATTTGGGATTCTGTGTCATCCTCTTTCTTGTGTTGCTGAAACATCGACCTTCTGTATCTCAACAACTTCATTATCTCATATTTAATTGGCAATTTGCCTGGTACAGAATTCCAAGTTCAAAAGCATTGTCTGGGGCTGGAGCAGTGACTTGGCGATTGTGGCGCTTGCCCTGCATGCGCAGGTGCGTGGGTTCAAGCCTCAGCACCATGTACACAGCAAGGTCTCGGAGCAGCGAAGGCCATGTGAAAAACTAAATAAAAATGATTCTCTATTTCTTTCTCTCTCACTGTCCCTATCTCTCTTAAAAAAAAAAAAAAAAAAAAAGCATTGTCTGCCTTTATTTGAAAGCATTGCTCTATTGTCTTCTGGCTTCCCGTGTAGCTCCCCTGTCTCTGGGAGAAACTACATCTCCTCCACTTGTTGCCCTGTGACTTTCAGTGTTGTTGTTGTTGTTATTATTATTATTATTATTTATTATTTTGTGAGAAGCATGCTGTTCTTCGCCTCCTTAGAGGCAGACACGGCTGCGTGACTGGCGTCAGTGGAATTTGAGAGTGTGCTGAATTTGGTAGTACACCATCCATATCTTCCAGGAATGGAGAATTCCTGGGAGGACTGCCAGATCTCAGCTGCCAGACCTCTTTGGAGATTGCCAGCACTGAAGAAAACCGCCTCACCAACAATTGTGTTTCCCTCCAGGAGCAGCCTACCTCCACGACTGATAAATGTAGGGATATAATGATTTGGTCACCTTCCCCCAACTGGTGACAGTATGAGGGCCTTCCCAGACTCTGGACTCCACAAGGAGTCAGCTGGGGATGGTGACAGGACTCCATCACATCAAATCCTGCTTCCTTCTCCTTCTATGGTGCTGATCTCAGAAATACTTCCCAAGAAATGTGCTGTAGGCACTAATCTACATCTCAGAAGATTTTCTCTGGGAGATCCAATCTGTCACAGTGGGTGCCAAAAGTGGTTCAGAAAAGTTTGGATCAAGAAAGTAGATCATGGATTGGAGTGGTGGTTCAGTGGTTACGGTGCTTTCCCAGCATGCGCAAGTACATGGGTTCAAACCCCAGCACCCACGTACACAACTAAGTGTCAGAGCGATGAAAGCCATGTGTAAAACTCAATAAAAATTGATTCTGTCTCACTGTCTCTCTCTCTCACTGTCCTTCTCTCTTTAAAAAAAAATAATAAAGATTTTGGATGGATTATATTTCCATGATAATTAAATTATATATATAAAAAAGAAAGTAGATCATCACATGGGATTTGGGACTTGATCACCCACCCTCTAGCTGGCAGTGAAGATTCCCACCATTGGTGTTAGATGGATAATCCATAGCACAGTACAACTGTAAGAATGTCACCAGTGAATTTGGCCAGTGTGTAATGGAAGGGAATACATTAGCTGCCACGACACATCAGGCAGATGAAAGACACGGAGGAAATATAACTCTAAGTCTTTGGATTTGGGTGGCTAGTGTTAAAGTCAGGTTGACACTCTGGAAATGAGTAACAAAAGGCGGAGAATGCTGAGTTGGCACTCAGAAGTTAAGAATTAAAGCCAGAGTGCCCCCTCTCCTGGAGCAGGGCAGGGAAAGCTCAGCACCAGCACCAGAACTTAGTGATAAAAGATGAGCTCCAAAGAACACTGAACATAGGATGGGGAGATCTTGAATTCCCAGAATCCCCTGAGCCTCTGACCCTCTTGCTTGGAGATGTTGTACAGGCCTCTTCCTCAAGATTTATCTTGGGCTGGGAACATAGCTCAGTGGTAGAGTGCTTGTCTAGCACACACAAGGCCCTGGGTTCAATCCCTAGTATGGTGCTCAGGCGGCAGAATCTGTCTTCACCTCCCATTCTGGCCACTGGAGCAATATCCAGAGTTAAGTCCTAACATACAACTTCTGGGGATGGACTAGGCCTCCTAAAGACAGGAAGGAATAACATTCTGAATAAACTGTATGATATAGTCAACATGTACTGACAGGAGCTGGAAGAGCTCACTGGGGCTGCATTCTAAGGATGCTGTATCAAGGACAAACACTAACACAAATTTGGATAAGAAAGAGTTCATGGACATGGGAACACTCTCCCAGGATACCGGATTTTGCATTCTGCAAGGACCCTGGAAATGGTCTAAATACACTTCTAGGATGGTTCCTAGAAATGTGGAAAAAGCAAAGGTCAATCTTAAGTTAGGAAGAAATACCTGGTTTGCTTTGGAAGGCGATAGGGATTAAAATGCTCCAAACAGGGCATGATAGGGATAGGGTGGGTATACTATGAAAGGACAGAATACCCACCAGATATCCGTGTTCTACCTATTGGAGCCTGGAAAACACATCATTTATCAAAGCAATAGAGAACACACTGGTGGAGGTGCACCAACTTCATTAAGAAGTCCACTGTAGACCAGGACCAAGGTCAGAGATTCTGGTTCTGATATGGGCAAACAGAAGTGAGAATGATAATAAGAATAGAATAGAATAATACAAGGCAGGGAGTGGTACATAGCTATCAGAGACCAGGTATGAGCATATATCGTAATAAACATCCAGGGTAGAGTAGAACCACAATACATGTAAAATTATAGAGACAATTAATAGAACACAGAATTCCAGAACATGATCCCCAAAGGGACCTATGGCCATCTATTCAGGCAATTGTATAGAACTTTGAATACAAGACTCAAGTTAACATTTATACCTAGAGACCCAAAACATCACCATGACCCCTCTCATTAGAATGGGAGACATAAGGGTCAGCATTAATTGGAGACTGCCTAGGTCTTGCTCACAGTGGATCCACTGGGTTCACAGACACACCTGGATATCACCAGACCGTGGATATGCACTTGTAATAGACATACCTGGTCATTGGTATCCTGTTACAGGGCCTTGGTCTGTAGGTAAAAGCTTTGGATGTGGGGGAGTTTCCCTTTCCTTTTATAGGAAATGCTCCTTCCCCAAAATACTCCCTAATAAAGCTCCCAGATGAATGGATAAATGAACTGTGACACATCAAGACAGTGGAATAGAATTCATTGTCAAAAATAGGTGAGTTATCCAGCCATTGAAAGTCACGGAGGAAGCTTAGATGCATATTATCAAACGAAAGAAGCCAACCTGAAAATGTGGTTTGATTCCAACTATGTGACCTTCCAGAAAAGGCAAAATTATGGGGACAATTAAAAAAAAAAAGATCAGTTGTTGTATGGGGTGGAAGGAGAGAGGATGAACAGGCATAGCACAGAGGATATTTTAGGATAGTGAAACTATGGTATTCTGTATTATTTAATAATGGCAGGTAAATGTCCATAAATTGTCCCAATCCATAGGATGATGACATCAAGAGTGATCCCTACCATGAACTATGGAATTTGGATGATAATGATGGATCAGTGTAGTTTCAGTGATTATAACAAATGGTCCACTCTGGTGGGGAATGTTTAGGTGGCCTTTACGGGGTACAGGGGTGTATATGGAAATTGTGCTTCCTACTTAATCGTCTGTGAACTGAAAACTGCTCTAAAAAATAAACTCTATTAAAAAAAACTATGGACAAATGGAACAGTCATGTCTGCTGCATTATTTAGTAAGGGTTTTTTTTAATTTATAAAGTTTTCATTTCATTTGAAAAGAACTTTAATTTTTAAAATGTGAAAGAAGTCCTGAGTTGCATAACTACCAAGAAATCAGAGCCCATTATAAATGACTCATAATCCAAGTTTTCAACAGCATAATTATTTAAAATCCTTTCAAAATTTCTACATCAAAATATTATTTTAAATGTGGCATAAAGTACACTTAAGTATATTTGGTGAGATATATCCAAAAGCAGGATCCTGTCAAATTGTTAAGTAAATCATGACAAAGATTCACTCCCCAATCCCTAGAATTTCCTGTAGTCTTCTGTTTGAGCCCTGAATAAAAAGAGGTGGGAGAGAGGTAAGTTATAGCCAAAGGACCAGACCCTTTTTAAAAAGCCTTACTATGGTTATGTCATGGAAGAACCCATCTTCTTCATCATCAGGTATAATAAATACATGAGAAGTTTAAGATAATTGGAAAGTAGTGACTTAAAGCTAAGGGGCATAAAAGATGACAGTTGAGGGGTATGTCCTGGAGTAAGAGCTTGTGACCTCAGGATGGGTGAGAGCTGTGGAGGAATGTAATGAGGAATAGGATACAAGACTCCAGCAGGAGCACAGAGCTATGTTTCCTTGAGAAGAGAAAGGTGGGCGGTAGCAGTTGAAATACTCAAAGAGTAGGAGACAGTGGCAGGAACTAGCATAGATGGTGTTTAAGGGAAGAGCTATGTGCGCAGAGATTGCCAAAATATTTCCTTTTGGAAAAAAATCATGGGAGAACACATTGACGCAAAATGAAAATCAACCATATATTCATCAGTAATAGATTCATTTGTTCAATAAATTCTTGAGACAGAAGATGTGTTAGGAATTGGAAGACAAAGTTCTGCCCCAATGGAGCTCCCCAGGTAGTGGAGACCACAGGCCTGGCTTTCACTTGGCTTATCAACCAATGTTCTTAATGATTCCGTGGGATAGTATCCTTGTGCTCTTCTTCACAGCTGAAGAAATTGAGGCTCAGAAGAATTAAAACCTTGATCTAGGATTCAAACAGAATCTTCAGAGTCCAACTTCCTCCTGATCTCAAATGAGGTGAAGCTGAGATCTCAAATTTCTGTTTCATTATTCCTCACCTCTCCATTAATGAAATAAACTCCTGCACTAATCCTCTGCAAGTGACCTCAGGCCTGCCCTGAAACACTGGGGCAAACGGGCTGGAGAAAGAAAAACTAAGCAAAGGAAAATGCATGTATATACACACAAAGAAACAATCTAGCCTTGAGGAGCAAACTAATCGGAGCAGCAAAGAGGATTTAGTGGAAGAGCAACGAAGAAAGCTTCACAGCATCTTATCATAATTCCAGTTTAGATACATGCTACCTAACAGCAATTTCCAAACTGGCACACATACAAAGTCCACCGGTTAAGATCTGCTTGCTGAAATGCTTATTCAAGAATTATTTCAGTTTATAACTAAAATGCTTTGTAGAACTAAAATACTATTTTTTAGTAGTTTAATTATAGGGTTTTGAACAGTGGTAGACACTATTCTTAAGTATCTTCATTCAGTCCTCCCTCAGTATCCAAGGGGGATTGGTTCTAAAATCCACCTCAGATACCCAAATCAACGGATGCTCAAGCCCCTTAAATAAAATCAAGTACTATTTGGATCTAACTCTCGCACATCCTCTTGTAAATCATCTCTAGATTACTTGTAATACCTAAAACAATGTAAATGCTATGTAAATAGTTATTATACTACATTGTTTAGGAAATACAGATGAGGAAAAAGTCCATACACGTTCTGTACAAATGCCTTTTTTGCCTCAAAGAGCTTTGATCTGCAATTGGTTGAATCTGTGGATGTGGAACCTGTGAATATGGAGGGCTGACTACTGTATTTGGATTTCAGTCCTTTAAAAACATAGTTGGCAGTGATTGAGTCTACTTGGGGAGGAGACAAAGTACTTCAAGACATTTGGCAGCATCACACTGTCATTATTCAAAGTACTTGGAGGAGATAAATACAAAACAGAAATGAATACAACCTTCTCTAAAAAGCTACTAAAGCATTTTCTTCCTCCCTCCCTTCCTTCCTCTCTTCCTCTTTTCATTCTCTTTCTGTCTCTCTTTCTTTCTCTTTTTTCCTTCCTGTCATCATGGTGGTAGTATTGGGGATTGAACCCAGGGCTTTATCAGTGAACTACACTCCCAACCCATATGTTCTAAAATAAACCTAGAGGGGGCCGGAGTGGGGGCTCAGCAGTTGGAGTGCTTGCCTGGCATTCACAAGGACCCAGGTTCAAACCCCAGCACCACATACACAACTAACTGTTGGAGAAAGAAAGGACAGATGGAAAGATAAATAAAACATTGATTCTCTCTCTCTTTTAAAATATTTCAAATAAAACAAACCTAGAAAAAGGTCCTGAATTTAAAAAGACTCTATTGTGTGCATGCAAGAGCTGTGCAACAGAAATGCAACACAAGCCACATCTGTCATTTTGAATGTTCTTGCAGTCATATTAAAAAAGTGAAACACAGCCGGGCGCAGTGCCACATGCCCCGTAATCCTAGCAACTTGTGAGGCTGAGGCACGAAGACTGTGAGTTCAACCAGCCTCAGCAATTTAGTGAGGCCATAAGAAACTTGGTGAGACCCTATCTCAAAATAAAATATAAAAAAGGGATGTGACTCAGTGGTTAAGCACCCCAGCATTCAATTTCTGGTACCAAAAAAAAAAGTGCAACACAATGGGTGAGTATTATGGTTTGGATATGAGGTGTCCCCCAAAAGCTAGGTTATGAGATAATGCAGAAATGTTCAGATCTGAAATGATTAGATTGTGAAAACTGCAAGTTAATCCATGGATTAATCCAATTACTGGACTAATAATTTGAATGGGCTAACTGGGTGGTAACTGTAGGCAGGTGGAGCATGGCTAGAAAAAGTAGATCTCTGGGTTTGGGCCCTTAGGGATTATATCTTGTTCCTCAGGCTACACACAAACAGAATGCTTCCTGGCTGCAATGAGTTGAGTAGCTTCCCTCCCCATGCCCTTGCACAATGATGTTCTGCCTCATCTAAGTCCTAGAGCAATGGAGTTGGCCATCCATGGACTGAACCTCTGAAATTGTGAGCCAAAATAACTTTTCCTTTTCTAAATCATTATTGTCATGTATTTTGGTCATAGCAATATAGTTTATCTAATATTTACAGAATATTATGATTTTAACATATAACAATAGAAGCAAGTATTAATGCAATCCTTTATATTCTCTTTTATACTAAGTCTTTGAAATCTGCTCAATTTGGACACAAAATTTTTATCAGAAATACTTGATTCATATTTAGATTTCATAAAATTTAAAATTGGAAAAATAAGTGTAAGAATCCAAGCTATTAAAAACATACTTTAAAGTTTTCCAGCAACTGAATCAACTATCAGTCTTTAAAATAAAATTAAATACATTTACAGCTCAGTCAGTCCTTTAATCACAGTGGACACATTTCAAGCACTGATTAGCTAGATATGATTATGGTACCATGTTCGATAGAACAGGAGGAAGCTCTCCATCATTGAAGAAAGTTCTATAGGACATGCAGGTCTATCAGTTGAAGAGGCCCTGTGAATTCATTAGCATTCCTTTGGAAGATGTAACCTTTCAAAGGTGACTGACATTCTCAATCACAACAACCTCCCTATTTCCATTTAATAACTCTAAACCCATGCAGCAGCCTTTTGATACTGTTTTGGTTTCTCAAGAACATTTTCCTGCTGGGAAGAAAATGAGCTCACCTGCTGAGATAAAGACCTAGTCTGCTTGGCTGTTCCATTTCTCTCTTTACATGAATAAAGATGAGTTTGAATCCTTGTCCTAGAATATCACTGAGTTAACTGTCAACATCAAAGTGCAATTACCTTGTGAGACCTCATGAAACCACAAGCTTCACACAACTTCTGACTGGCAGCACCCATCTGTAAAGAGCAAATATGGTTTATTTAGAGAAATTACAAAATTTGAAAAACCTCCCAGGTCAGCGAGCCTCCTGTTTGCTCCTCTTCCCCGGGGACCCTACTCACAGAGGGAGCCAGAAAATAAGGTTCTGGAGAGCAGGTTGTGAAATTGGAATGTTTGGCCCACTGGGCATGTCACCTGGCCCACCTGTCAGTCTGCTGGGTGCCATCCCTCTCCACAAAGTCCCTTCCCTGCCTTTCTTCCATTCTCTACTCCCCATTTAGCTCTAAGATGAGCAGGGAGATTCTTTCTGTATTTTTGTAAATTTCTTTGAAAACTAATTTTGCCCTGCATATCAACTCTGGGCAATGAATAATGTTCACATTCTGATTTAACTTTTGCAGACTTTCTCCCATTCCAATCTCATCTGATACTTTAATATAAAACAAACCAAGACTGTTGACTTCCCACCAGATGTGAGTTTCTTGGAAGCAGATACCAACATCTTGCATTTTTTATCCTTTAAAATTTACTATTTGGGGCTGGAGTGGTGGCTCAGCGGTTTCGGCGCTTGCCTGGCAAGCACGAGGACCTGGGTTCAAACCCCAGCACCACGTACACAACTGAGTGTTGGAGCAACTGAGGCCACGTGAAAAACTAAATAAAGTTGTTTCTCTCTTTCTCTGTCTCTCTCACTGTCCCTCTCTCTCTCTCTCTTAAAAAAAAATAAAATAAAATTTACTATTTGGCTTCTCATCCATTCTATTCAGCAACATGAGTCTATTACCTTTGTGTAATAATGGCTAACATCAACTGAGCATTTACTAAGTATTAAGCACTTTGTATGGATTCTCTCATTTAAGTGTCAGAACCACTTTATGAGGTAGATATTATTTGCATAATTTTGTAGATCAGGAAACAGAAGCTCAGAGAGGTTGAATAATGTGCCTAAGTTCACGTAACTAATAGAAGCTAAACTCAGATAATGCTAGAGTTTAAGCCTTGTACAACCTTCCTAGGAAGCTCTATTACTGTGTATATACGTTTTAATTTTCCAGTGAGTTTATGCATGGTCTCAGATAAGCCCTGCCAAACACTTCCTATGCCTCCTTTAGCAAGTTCTCAAGGCAGCTAACCAAGACCCAGTCTTGGCCAATAGAATGGCATTGGGCAGCAATCCGGAGCCAATGCTCTGGCACTCTGGGGTTCACAACCTCAGCGTTCATGCTGGGTATTAGCCATTAGCTCTTCATTGTTGCACTTCCAGTAGTTCCACTTGGATTTCTGGCAGAATAAGGGCTCAGTCCACGTGATAGGCTGGGAGGCTGTGCTCCCTTGTGCAATTCAATTCTAGCGTTGGAGAGGCCCCATTTCATACAGGGAGAAACTGGTCCACATAGGAGTGAATTATGCTCAAGGATACTGAAAGAGTTAGTCCCAGTCTGACATTACCGTTAAGAATGGGGGTGGGGTAGGGTGGTAGGATGGGGAGGAAAAAGGGGGTTGGTTATAAATATTGTATGGTATACTTTGTACCCCTGAGATGCTGAATGGTACCCATGCAGCCATTTAAAACTGGAAAAAAATGTGTGTATACACATATATATGTAATGGGGGTAGGGGAGATCAGTGGAGAAAAAGACTGGGGAGAGCGAGAAGAGGGGAGAAGTGCTGTGGGGCGAACTGGACCAGATTACATTGTTATAATGAGTGCATGTATGAATGTGTAACAACAAATCCCTTCGTTATATAGATCTATATAATGCACCAATAAAAGAAAGAAATAAAACCAACGGAAAACAAGCGCACAAAAAAGAAAAGCAATGTCTGTGTCCACAGAAAACTGAAACTCAGAATTGATTGAGCGGCGCACCAGGAGGAGGAGCTTCCTTTCTAGGCTCCACCCCCTCGCCTACCTTAGCCGCGGGTGGGTCCCGCCCCTCGGCCTCTAAGCGGGGCCCACCTCCGCCCGCCTCAGGCTTCAGGCCCCGCCCCTCACCCATCGGGGACCCGCAGCCAATCAGGGAGCTGCGCCCCGCCGGCAGTGACGTGTCCCGCCCCTCAGCCGCGGGATTCAAACTCCCGGAAGCGGCGTCCGCGCCGCAGGGTGGGGGCCGGGCAGACGCGAGCGCCGCACTTCAGCTCAGGTGTTGGCTGACCCCCGGGCGGTGTCCGCGGAGGGTGGCGGGGGCTGCCAGTGCCCGTAGCCCCCGGGCGGGGCCGGAGCGTGCGGGAGGCGGGGTTGACGGGCGGATCGCGGTTGCCGGATTCAATCTCTGCCAGCCCTGATCTATACCGCTTTCCGTGCCGCTGACTTCGTGCCTGGCACCGGGGTGGGCGCCTCTCGACCGTCGTATTTTCGATTTCTCTTTGGGACTTTACGGTGCGTATTATCACCTTACAGAGAGGCCGAGTGACTGGACCAAGGTCTACGTTAGCGTACAGGTCTGCAAGCGCTTTCACGTCGCTTCACGAGCGCCCTCATTTTAGAGTTTAGAAAACTAGTGTCTGTTTGCAGTTTTTCTTTTCCTGTCTCTGCCCACGAGAGATCTTACTGAGGGACTTTGTAAGATATGCCTCCCTTTGTACAATACGTGGTCCGTAATGCATGCCTTGTGCAGTTTAGTGGATTGAAATTCTTTGGACATTTGGCTGTCCTGCGTGATATAGATCATTTAAGCCAATCAATGAATCCTTTCTGAGCAGGCTGTGGATAACAAAAAAAAAAAAAAATAAGTTTTTTGTTTTTCAAAGTGGAGCCCCTGAAGTAATTGTTGAAGACTGGGGAAAAAAAAGGTTGAGAAGGAATATAATTAGGTACCAGATTGTGTTGGGGATGGGCTGTATTCCTTATTAGAGTTAAGGAGGGAGGGTTTCCTGAAGATGCCTTAGTCAAGTAAGGTCTGAACAGGGGACCCTGTTGAGAAAAGCAGCTACTGGGAAAGGAGGTTGGTGGGACTAGGTGGTGGGGAGATGCTAGCAGAGTCTAGACCAGAGGCTAGAAACAATAGTCATTCACTGCTGGCTTTTATAAAGGTTAGGGAGCAAATGTTCCCAGTTATTTCAGTGCTGCTGATCTTTATTTCAACCGTTTCTTCTGTCTCAATGACTTGTTCCATTAACCCAGCATATCAAGTTCGCTAGTGATATCAACAGAAGTGCATAGGAAGGAATTTCTGTGGCAGCTGGTTTCTGAAACACCATAACTTTGCATTTACCTCAATACGTTGACTTAGACATTATAATGGGCAAAAAATCCAGAATCAGTCATTTGCTACATGGTTTGTTCAATTCACTAGACATACTTCTGGTGTGTTTTAGGGTTCTTGATTTCATGCAAGACAATTTTACAAGTCACTTCCCCATCACACTATCTAAGTAGATCTCCAGTTTTTACTGGTTTCATTTATCACTTTACTATTTATTTCCTGTAAAGTATTTATAACAATTTAAGAATCTGTGAATCTCTTTATCTCCTGTTATTGCCTGAAATATATTTTTTTTACCTAGTATCATTAGGGTACTCAGTATATGGTAGATTCTGTAGTAGTTTTTCAGTGGATCAAAGGTTTTATATTCTTCTAGATTCCCTAATCACATTGACATTATTTTATCTTGGAACACTTGAGGTGGAAAAAATGTTTTCAAATCTCCCTGATAAAGAATTACTTTTTATTTTTTGCAGTGCTAGGGATTAAGCCCAGGGCCTTACATTTGCTAGGCAAACCATTGAACTATACCCCCAGGCCTAAAGCTACTTTTATA
Source organism: Aplodontia rufa (assembly GCA_004027875.1). Taxonomy (NCBI): domain Eukaryota; kingdom Metazoa; phylum Chordata; class Mammalia; order Rodentia; family Aplodontiidae; genus Aplodontia; species Aplodontia rufa. Next base: position 107,736 of record PVKS010001419.1, on the reverse strand, counting down.
TACTATTTATATGTATAGCATGTTACCCAATATATTTGCTTCTAAGCTGTCCTCTTAGTAGTGTTAGCAGACTAAATTTGACCTCTTGTTCCAACTCCTTATATTGTGCCTCTTGCTATAAATGTTTCCTTTTGAATTCTCACTTCTTTTCACTGTGCTTTCTCAAGTGGTTCTTAAGCTAGAACTGAACTAGTCATATCTTCTAAAATAAAGGATACACCATTATGTTGACTAATATTTCAATGCCAATAAATTCAGAATTAGATTATTTACCACTAACATTTTATTCTTGGGTATGATATGTCCTTGATTGTGACTTCCTTCTTTCAGTCTTCATTGTAATGATTTTGGACCTTTCCTTTTTTTGTTGTTTTTTAAAAGAATCATTTTTTTTTACTTTTTTTATCTGGTCTTTGCTTCCCTGACACTTAGTTGTATATGTGGTGCTGGGATTTGAACCCAGGTCCTCATGCCTGCTGCCAGGCAAGCACTCCAATTGCTAAGCCACAGCCCCACTCTATTGTTTTTCAAAGAGAGGTAGAGAAAGAGAGAATCAACCTTTTTTTTAATTTAGTTTTTCATGTGACCTTTGTTGCTCAGAGACTTCCTTCTCTACGTGGTGGTGCTAGGGTTTAAATTCATGTACTTGTGCATGCCAGGCAAGCACCGTAACCGCTGAGTCACTGCTCCAGCCCCCCTTTCGTTGTTTTTTAAACAAAAAATTTCTATTAGACTATATTGTTTGTACAGAACACTGCACAAAATATAATTATATAAATTGACTTTTTAGAAGGCCACTGCTCTCCATGTATCTGTTACCGAAATTTTTTTTATAAAAAATCATCACATTTCAGATGTCTTCTTCAATCTTTCTCCCATACCCCACTGGTTTGGTTATATTATTTCTATTTAGAGCAGAATAGGTTATTATAAATCAAACCTAAGATTTAAGTTTTTAAACTCAGACTTAATTGATTTTTCTTTTTGTAGACCATTTCAGAGATGTCTTCCAAAAGTCCCAAAGATTTAATGAAGAATAAATGGGGATCAAAGCCTGGTAACTCCAAATCAGAAACTGCGTTACAGAAGTTTAAGGGAGAAATTACAGCTTTAAAAACATCAGTGGATGAAATTGCAAGTGGAAAAGGAAAACTGACTGATAAAGACAGACACAGACTTTTGGAGGTAAATGGTCTTCTTGCCCTTTATATTATATTATATATAATATAAATATTTATATATTTATATTATATATAATATAAATATAATATATAATATAAATATTTATATATAATATAATATAATATAAATATATTATAGTAAGCTTTCTTAGAAAGCCATGTATTATGATTTCCTGATGCCACCATCGTATTTTTACCATTACCCTTTCCCCACCCAGTTCTTTAGTATTGGAACATTGACCCCTGGGTTTGAAATCTTCAGTTCCTCGTTTGACTTTGCCAACTTTTAGACATACTTTAGTTCTAACTTCTCACTCTTTAAATGTAATTGAGTGTGCCTTTTGAGATTATCAGGTACTAAGTTTGTTTCAGAAATAAATACATCTTAGTAGTTCTGCACCTTTAACAATACTGCAGTCTGTTTTCAGAATTCCTTTTATAACTTTTTGGTAATTTAGCTTAATTACATGAATATTCCTTTTTGGGGGGGTTACTAGGGATTGATTTCAGGGGCTCTTAGCCACTGAACAACATCCCTGTTCTTTTCTTATTTTATTCTGAGACAGGGTCTCTTTAAGTTGTTTAGGGCCTCAGGAGGTTGCTGAGGCTGGCTTTGAACTCATGATCTTCCTGACTCAGCCTCTTGAGTCACTGGGATTACAGGCATGCACCACCACCCCTGGCTTAATTATATGAATATTCTTGATAATTTTTATTATGTTGTATCTTAGTCTGTTTTTTGTTGCTATAATGGAATGCCACAGACTTGAGTAATTTAAAAAGAAAAGAAATTTATTAGGTTTATGACCAGCCATCTCTTATTAGGCTCCTCCCAAGATTGTAATATTGAAGATTAATTTGGGGGGTCACATTCAAACTGTAGCATATTTAAGGTTTTTGAATGTGCTTGTTTACTGTTTTCACTGCTCCTCCAGCTCTAGTGCTGGGTACTAGACACAGGGCTTGAATATGCTCATCAAGTGTCCACTGAGCTGCACTCCTTACCTGTTTTTTAATTGACTGTGTAACTTAGAAGTGTTGTATTTCCTTGCTTTTTGGGAACTACTGCATTATTCATTGATGCATACTTTAAGAATACTGTGCCATTCTTATTTATATTTTTACTCTAGGAGAGGAGAAATTATTTACCCAATAGTCATGTAATCTGGTTTTCCTATTAGTTCATTGAGTATAAAGAAATCCGTCTATCCATTTAGGATATCCTAAATCCTCTGTTCATTTCAGAGTGTTAAATAGGATTCAGATTTATTTGTAAATGTTTAGAAACCTGTTTTATCATGGATGTTGGCTGCTTTCCAAGTAATCTTTGCTTTCAGGCTCTTTGAGGTAAAATTATTGCATGCATTGGCATTTTGCATGCTGTTTAACTGTTCTTAAGTTTCTCTAATTTTTAATTTGTTATGGCTTAGATAGTAACTTAGGAACATATTCAAACTGGGAAGATTTAATCATAAATTTGGTTTTAATTTATTTTACAAAAGTGCTCTTATTGTTCAAATTTAGAAAACAAATGATTAAAGAATATTATTTGATGCCTTTAAAATCTATTTATAGGCACATCATAATTATGATTATTGCTTTTTATGAAACATAAATTGAGATAAATACTTATTCAAGTATTGAGAAATGAACTCTCACCATTTCATAAACATAAAGCTTATTTTGCAATCTGGTAAAGGAATCTCATAGCTTTCCTGAGAGATGTCATTCTATTTCATTCCTCTTTTGACAAACACTGAATGCTTTGTTCCTTTATGAACAGTTGAAATTTATTTGATAATGTTTCCCCCTCAATTGTAACTATATATCATCTAATAAATAATAAATTTTTAAAAAGTTGAAGTTAAAATTCCATCACTTCTACACATTTGTTGTAACTGTGCCCATTAGAAGTAAACAGAACAAGTCTATCCCTCATCCAAACATACAGTTTATCAGGCATGTGAGGAAATTTTTCTATAGAACAACCTCATATATTTCAGCTTCTCTAGCTTATCCTCAACACTTTGAGGTTTGTCTATATCCACCCCCTGAATTATGCACCCCAAAATATCTTGGCAAGCAGAGTGAAATGATGATACTGTTATATCTACTTACCTGAATACCATGCTCTATTACAACCAGAAATCATATGGCTCTATATCTGTATTGCACTGCTCATTCAGTTTAAGCTTGTGGCCAACAAAAATCCCCTCTTAATTTTCACATTAATAGCCATCCACCTAAACTTTAATTTCCCCATTCCTTATTCGGATAATGGCTTTTTTCTCTCTATATGTAAATTTTAATTTATTTTATTTTGACTCTCTTAACCTAGTCATTCTAATAGTTGTTTCTGTTGTCTTTCTATTGGCTTTTTTCCCTTATGCCAGAAGCAGTATAACAGTGCACTGATTTATCTGGCAAATCTTGGAAAATGATGCATGCCTATTTAAAACTTACTTTCTAGATTTAATACCAAATCATTTACTTATTATAAGTAGGCTAATGAATTCATCTTTAAGTTATATTCTGTAATTTTTTATTTTTGCTCGTTCAAGTTCACTAAAGAGTGTGTATATCTTGTGGGACCCACTTTTGACATTTAGGTTTATAAGATCTAATATGATGGAGGGAGGATTCTCAAATGCTTATGAGAGCCATCCTTCCTTTAGGTTCCTCTCCCCACCCTTGATAAGAGGTGGTTTCTCTTTTCTCTGTGTCTGTGCCCAATCACTGTATGTGAATGTTAGCTACAGCATAATACCGATGTGTTGGCTTATCTGTCTGAGCTGAGCAGAGAACTTGCTTCTGTCTTCCTTTATGATCCTGATCATAAAACCAAACTGATATATAATAAACACTTCACAAATGATTGTTGAAGTATATTGTTTTGCTGACTGTGTGACTTAGCTTTGTTCTAAGAGTCTTCTTAGTTTATATCTAGAAAATTCGAGTTCTTGAAGCTGAGCGGGAGAAAAATGCTCATCACCTCACAGAAAAGGACAAAGAAATACAGCGACTCAGAGACCAACTGAAAGCCAGATATAGTACTACTGCATTGCTTGAACAGCTGGAAGAGAAAACAAAGGAAGGCGAAAGGAGGGAACAGTTGTTGAAATCTTTATCTGAAGAGACAGATGTGTTGAAAAAACAGTTGTCCGCCACAACAGCAAGACTTGCTGAACTTGAAAACAAGGCCAGCACGCTTCGTGTATCACAGGTGCTGATCATTTCTTTAGACTTAGGGTTTGTTTTTTTAATTATAAGAATACAATTTGTAATTCTTAGGAGAAGTGTGTTTATTAAAGCATGATTGCTAGATGAAGAAACAGCATAATAAACATACAGGTCACTTACCTGGGTCTTGATCTTGATTTTGCCACTTGTCATTAGCTGTGTGACTCTGAACAAATTCCTTAACTTCCGCCTTGGAGACAATGCTTGGGTCCATCAGACCTCTTTCATAAACCTCAGTTTCCATATCAGTACAATCAGAAAAGAATACTGATAATTAAATGTGACAGTGTTGGTAAAGTGCCTGGTGCAGTGCCTGGCAGTACTGAGTGCTCTGTAATGGATTACTTATTGATTAGACTTTTTCCTTTGGAAATTTGAATAATACAAACACAACTATTAATACCACCTATAGAAGACAGTCTGCAGCTTTCTATAATCTCAAGGTTGTTAATGGTCTGTCTTTGCACTTTCTCTCCACTTTGGAGTGAACATAGTAATTCCACCTGTATATTTATATGTGTTTCCAAAGTAGGCCATTGTTTCTCCATATTAGTGCAAAGAGATTTAAGTTTTTCTAGAGAATTTAGAACTAAAACTCATGAGACATTATAGCCAGACCTGAAATGGTTGACTAAAATCTTTCCTGGAAGTTCAAGAATTCTTCCCCCTCCCCCAACTTTTTCTTTTTCTTTCTTTCTTTCTTTTTCTTCTTCGGTACTGGGGATTGGACCCAGGAAACCATCTATTACTGAGTTACATCCTCAATCCTTATGTTATTTCGAGACAGGGTCTCACTAAGTTCCCTGGGATGACCTCAAACTTGTGGTCTTCCTGCCTCAGCCTCCCAGGTAGCTGGGATTAAAGCATATGCCACTACACCCAGCTAGTTTCGCTACTTTTTTTTTTTTTTTAAGAGAGAGGGACAGTGAGAGAGAAAGTGAATTTTATTTAGTGTTTCTTGTGGCTTTTGTTGTTCCAACACTTTGTTGTATATACATAGTGCTGAGGTTCAAACCACGTTCTCGCACATGCTAGGCAAGCGCTGTAACCGCTGAGCCACTGTGCCAGCCCCTAGTTTCTCTTCTTTTAACATGAGATGTGAATCTTAATAGAACTTGTAATTTTTAAACATGTATTCTTACAGTAATTTTGTCGGTTATTCGATATTGATTTGCGGGTTATTTGATATTGATTTATGCTCATCAGCATATTCAGGTGCTATGACAACCTCAAAGCTCAGTGTCTTTCACAGGAAATGTTGATTTTTCTCTCCGCTGTCACCATCTAGTGCAGGTTGGTAGAGAGGAGACTGCTCCACAGAGTCACTCAGAGATCCAGTTTCCTTCCTTCTAGTAAGCTACTGCCCTTTAGGTGGGACTCATTCATTAGACACTCTGTGTGTAGCTGTGAGACAGAGCATGTATTGCCTAGGAGAGTTTTGGGGCCAGGTTTTGGGATGGGCTGTTTCACTTCTGCCCTAACTACATTAGATAGTAGTTGGTCACATGGTTCTGCTAACTCCAGGGATGACTGGGAAACTGAGTCTACAGTTTGCCCAGGAAAGAAGAGAGCTTAGTGAAACCTCTGTTATAGTTCCTATGTAGAGGGCTGAATTGAGCAAGAAAGGGCTATGTGTAAAGGTGAATGAACAGATGATCTTTGGAAAAAAATAATTTGGGCTTCCTTGTCAGAGTTCACACAAGTCTCTTTCCTTATACCTGATATTTAAAAAAAAAAAAAAACCCAAAGAAAAATCAAGCACCCTGAAATACAGCTTTTTCTGAGTTTGGGGCTAGCCTGAGTGCATTCCTCTCTTTTCTTCCTGTATGAGAAAATGAAGAAAAAAGAGAAATTATGTTTGGAGTTCCATATAATCTGTATGAACTAATACTAATTAATACTATTTCAGTTGAACATCCTAATTCCAAAATCAAAATGCTCTAAAATCTGTGACTTTTCAGGCACCACCATGACACTACAGGTAGAAATTTTTACACTTGACCTCTTGTGACTATCATGGTCATAACTTGCAATTCTCTTGCCTTGGCTTCCCAAATTTCTAGGGTTACAATCATGTGCTGCTATATCCTGGCATAGAAAATACAGTTCTGGAAAGGAAACCTTTTTATCATTTGTTTAACAATTATATTTTCCAGGTTTCATTGAAATAGCGCAGTTGTTTTATTTTGACTTCTTTTGATGAGAACCATTGGTTTATTCATATGCACAAAGGGCTGTTCTGGAGATCCTGGGGTCCAGAGCATGTCAGAAGTCAAATTAGATCTAAAATCTCAGGGTGTACAGCTTGCTTAGGAAGCTTCCAGGAGATCTTAATTTTGACAGTAGTCCTCTGGTAACTATCATTGGGCTTGATGGTTCACCATCACATACCAGATCTGGGTTTTGGGATTCCCCTGAGAAGTGTTCTATATTTGTATGGGGCTAAATATAATGAGGGAAGTTTGTTGTTAACTGTATGCTGTTAACTATTGGGTTATTTACAGACTGTGGCTGCAAACTGCTTCAACTCATCAATGAGTAATATTCATGAGATGGAAGTACAGCTGAAAGATGTAAGTTCATTTCTTTTTGTTAAGCTATAAGTAAAGAGGACATTGCTCATAAATTTCATAGAAATTAGAACATGAGCCCTGTGACTTGAAGAGTCTAGCTGTGAAACAAGAGCTGAGTGGTTTGTGATCATCACCTAAGTCTCTTCAAAAGCATTCAAGAGAACCATTTTCTATAAGTGCTCTTTTTAGTCTAGAAGGCCCTAGAAATCACCCACTGCTACCAAATATCTTAACATCCGTGCTCCATCTAAATCTAATATGCCCAACTATTTTTTTATTGTAATGTAATTTAGTCATTTCTTCTCTTTGTTTACCCATGCAAGATGTATTCTTTAGTGTGAAATCTTTCTTTTGGAATTAGGATTTGCTTTTTATAGTTTGAAAAGGAAATACATTCTTTGTACCCTCGGTACTTTTTTTCTGTAGAATTTGATATGAGGTTATTTTAGACACATGGTAAAGCTGTATTATTTCAAATGTATCTTAAATGGATAGGTAGTTTTTTGGGGGAATTGAATACACTGAGAACTCATGAGTGCTATTCACAGTGTGTTTTTTCAAGTTTTAATATTAGATATACAAAGGATAATGTTCTTGGTTTAGTTATTAGATCAGCAGGCAGGTGTTTTGATGCAGAAATGTTATTGGTGTGTCTACCCTGATAAGCATGCTTTTAAGTTCCCTATTTTATTTCATCTAGTAAGTGTCCCTTGAAGTCTATTTGATCTTCAAAAGAAGCTTTTAAATCTCCGGAGTGTCCATATACAGGGTGCTATAAGTACCCATATCAAAGTGGTTTACCTAAAGGTAAATGAAATCAAGAAGCAAGCAACATGATTTTTAAGAAACTATCAAAATAGGCTTTTTTGCATGTCATATGTTACACTGAACTTATCGCATTCTGTGCATATTAGTCCTAAGTGTCAGATATATATATTTGTGGATAATCTGCAGTGCACACCTCGTTTCCCCCTTTTCTTCTACCATGCCGGCCTTCCGGCTTTTCCTTGAAAACATCACCTTTTTTTCTTTTTGTTTCCTCTGCCTGGGACACTCTCCCCCAGATAACTTCATGACTCACACCCTACCTTGTTCAAGTTGTTTCTCAAATGTCACTTTCTAGGAGAGGCCAGAACAGGGTTTTGTTTTGTTTTTTAACTATGTTATGTAAGAACATAGATCCCAGACAGTTCCTGTTGCCTTTTCTTGCCCCCTCCCCTTTACTGAAACTTGTAATCTGTTTTACTTAAAAGCCCTAAAAATGGTTTACCTTTCTTAAGGAAGGCCTAGCTGCATCATTCCTCAGCTGTCATTTAGATCTGACTGACATTTTGAAATAATTACGGGGCGTTGATGCTGTAGACATTGTCTAATGTCAGTGCTTTTGTATTTAAGGGCTATATTGATACAAACTAGATCAAAACTCATAGCTAAAAGGAAATTTTAATAGGCATTTCTTGCTCTTAGTTTTAAACATCTGATCATTAAACAGAATTTGGGGATATAAGTAATTGTTAAAAATGTTTTTTAATCTGGAAAGAATTTAGATGAACAGAAAAGTTCCAAGAATGAGAACAGTGCATATAATGCCCGTAGCCTCTTTATAAAAATTCAAACATATTAACATTTTGCCCGCTTTTTTTCTCTTTCACCCCCACCTCCACAGACACATCTAGTATTTTTTCTGAACTATTTGAGTATTGATCACACATATCTATCACCCTTTAAGCTGAATTCTTCCATGTATCTCTCCTAAGGAGGACACTCTCTCACATGATTGTAGCTCAGATTGCAACCTCTGTACATTTATCATGGACAGTACTTCTATCAAATCTGGCCTCCATACTCCAGTTTTATCAGTTGACCCACATTTTTTTTTTCATTCCTGCAGAAGAGGCTAACATTTTAACCTACTTTGAAATTTTTGCCCACTGAATATTTAGTGGAATCTGGTCAAAACAGGAGAGACAGCAGTAGTAACATTCCACAGGACTTTTACCCGTACTCTGTTTTTGTTGATAACCTGGATGAAAATGTTAAATGCCTGCCTCAAATGTGTAGATGACCCAGAATGGAAGGGATGACTTTAGAGGTTAGAAACAATAACGTCAGTGTTTGTTGATAGATATCCACTCCATTGCTTGATACTATTAGAGGAAAGAACAGATGCACAGTCAGTGAGAAGAGGTGGGGAATAAAGAAATATTTACTTTATTGAAGTAACATCGCCATCATGTGGACTTTTAGGATATAGCCTCTTAAACTTTTAAACCAATGTACATTTTTGCCTCATATTTCAGCAAAGTATCAGCCAGTTCTTTCAAAAGAAAAATATTTCATAGCCATTCAATGTTGATTTAAATTATTTCCTTCTTAAAGGTGGAAAGATGTAAAATTAGACTCTTTAGTATCTAACACACTATAATTTATAGATACTTGGATTTACACATGTTCTTTGAATTGTACGATACAGCCTCTCTTAGCAACTAAATTTGAGCATGAATCCAAAGTCTTTATGAGTCTTTTCTTTGAAAGATGCATAGGGTAAGAACAAGAATCTGGCTAGGGGGCATTGGATCTAAATAAAGAGAGTGACTACTGCTGCCTACTTTGAGATAGGCTGTGAATCGTAGCCATCTTCTAAACTATACTGAGTTCACTATAAAGTCAGGATGTTAGTATTCATATTTCTTTGAGGCCGATTAGTTTCCCCCAAATTTAATTGTGAAAATTTTCACACGTACAGAAAAGTTGAAAGAAAGTATGTAGGGAAATCATAGATCTACCACTGAGACTCAATAAAGAGACAGACTCTTTAGATCTATTTATTAACAATGAAAATAGCCATCCATGGGCTGGAGCGGTCGCTCAGTGGTGACGGTGCTTGCCTGGCATGCGCAAGTACGCAAGTTCAAACCCCAGCACCACGTACACAATGAAGTGTTGGAGCAACGAAAGCCACATGAAAAACTAAATAAAAATTGATTCTCTCTTCCCCGCACCCACTGTCCCTCTGTAAAAAAAAGAATAAGAAAAGAAAATAGCCATCCATGGAAATTTACATTATTGAGTTCATAATTCCGAATGGGTATACTGTATCTACACCTTGATAGTGAACTCCTAAGCCACACAAAAAGAACTACTGTTATAGTTGCCTAATGGGTACAGAGAGCAGAGTATCTGAGCTGGTGGCTGAAGGGCCCTGGACTAAGTCTTTGATTCCAAAAAATGCTTCTGTCTTCTTAATCCCTCTCCTAATTCTACAAAAAGCAAAGACTGAAAATCTTTTAAGCCCCATACTTGACACTTTGCTCGTGAGTTCTGGATGCTTGTAGAAGTAGCCTAACAAAGCATGCAGGAACTCTCTACGCTTGCAAGTTTCTACGTATACAGATTTTTTTGGATATGAGCACAATTGTGTGGGTCTGTAAGAGATAGAAGTTCTTGCCTCATCCTGGAACGAGGGGCCTAGAATGAATGGCTACTGTCCAAGGAAATACGATTATTCTGTTTTCAAATTGAGATTAAAATAGAAGAATTTCGTCCGTGCATGATAGTTCATTTTAAGATCAAGAGGGCTATTTGTGTAGTTCTGACAAACATATTCAATAATGAGGTCTGTGGATTCTGTCTTCAGGGTATGAATTATTATGAGCCCTGGATTTATAGCAGTTTCCATGGGATATAAATGAACCAGTTCAAATCCTTGCAGTACAAAGCCAATGTTCTCTGGAAAAAAACCTTTATATATATATATATATATATATAGAGAGAGAGAGAGAGATATTAAAAAATAATACTAACTGCTTGTCCCATCTCACTCCTTCAGTGTGGGACAGTAGCTCATGGAGCAGGCCACTCTTCCTCCTTAGTAGACCTACTGCAAATTCAGGGTGGTTCAAAAAGAATTGAATGCTTTTGAAAATGCATTCCACTGGGTAAATTTTACTTCATTATACAGTTTTCTTGTCAAGAACCTTGTATTTGTATCACCTTTCTGGCAGCCCTGAAGCATATGGATTATGTATCTTTCTTGCCATGTCCACTGATAATAATACAGTACAACAGATCTGAGACAAATTTTGACCCAAGAAGTATATATTTATAGCATTTATAAACTTATAGAAACAGTTGTCTTACTTTTGTTCCTAAAGGTTTTTATCGCATTTTCATATATTACTTAATCAGTGACTAATAGACTTCTGAAAGTATTTGATTCTCTTTGAGCTGCTTTAAATTTATTATTCTAGTGTTTGAGAGGAACTGCTAGATTCTTTCATAGCCTCTGCTCCCTCCTCTGAACACTCTCAAGCTTACTTGGAGGCTTGTGTGGCGTTTCATAAATCTACATATCCACGACCATAGATTCCACTTTTTTTTAATCCACTAAAGTTAATGTAGCTTCATTTGCATTTTCCAAAATGTTGTTGCAGATCAGGTGAATGATCTACTAAGAGTGTAGGTATGATTTTATAAGATTTGATTCTTAAGCTAGGTGGCCCACTAGGCTATCAGAGCATCTCCAGTTTCATGAAGCAAAGATGATTGAAATGAAAAACTAATATTAGCAGTAATAGTAATAGTCTCACTTGAACAGACTCTGCCTGTTATATTACTATTCATCATTTCTTTTGAGTATATATTGTGCTCAAAGACAGAATCCTTTTAGAAAAGCATAATCTTACTATAAAAAACTTATTTTTGAGAGAAACAACAGAGACTAAATTCAAGATGGTTGATAAAATAAAAATAATTTTTAAAAGTATGTAGACATTTAGTAACAACTGGATCAGTAAGTACTATATGAATTTCCTAGAGCTGCATAACAAATGATCACAAAATAGGTATCTTAAATTAATGCATTATCTCACAGGCTGGAGGCCAGGAGTCTAAAATCAAGGTGGCAGCAGGGCCACATTCCCTCTGAAGGCTCCTTCCCTGCCTCTTGCAGCTTCTGATGACTAAAGGAACCCTTGGGCTTTTGGCAGCAAGCTAGCCTCTACCTCTGTCTTCACAGGGCCCTCTTCTCAGAGTACTGGACATCTGTGTGTTCTCTCCTCTTTTTAAGGACACAGACATTGTATTTAGGTCTCATTCTTCTCCAATATGGCCTCATCATAACTAATTATGTGTTCAAAAATGCAATTTCCAAATGAGATCACATTCTGTGGTTTCAATTGGACATGAAGTTCAATCCATTGCAAGTATAAAGCCCCATACGAACAGGTGGGCAGTCCCAGTTTGGGGGTTGTTCTTGGGTTCTATAAGATATGAAAAATGAAATTGGTAATAAAAGAAGGCAACCATTTAAGTTTAATTCTCCAGGAAGTAGACACTGAAGTGGAGTTAGGAATGCAGATGGTTTATTGGGGAGCAACATCTGTGAAAGGGAAAGGAAGGAGGCAGAAATGCCAGGGTCATCATCAGACCTGGTGAAAACCTGACAAAAGGTTCAGACCAGAAACTGCTCCTGAGCAGCATTCCTGTCAGGCAGAAATCACTACGATCCTTGATTTACTATTGGCTGGGGCTGCCCAGCTTACTCCAAGGCAGAGAGACTTAAAGGGTTAATGGCAAGAGATGGACAGCTGAACTTCTCTACCTGCAGCTTGAAGTGGGATCTCAGCAGCTTTTCCTTGTCTGCTGCAGAGACAATGTAGTTTAAAGAGAATGACGTGTCCACAGACGCAAAGCAAGCTGTGTAGGAGGTAGCAAGCAGCTGAACTTAATGCCATGTTAACCATGACTTTGCCATGCCGGTATGTATTCTAAAGGTGTGTAGCATGTAATGGTCGCCCATAATTATTCTATGAGCCATAAGAATTGGTAAGTATTGGAAAAGACTACATCACGTGGACTCCCTTGTCCATTTTAAGATTTTTGGTTTTTATTATACCATTGATTTTCTTTCATCTTCACTGCAAGGCTCTGGAGAAAAATCAGCAATGGCTTGTGTATGATCAGCAGCGAGAGGCCTACGTTAAAGGACTTTTGGCAAAGATCTTTGAGCTGGAAAACAAAACGGAAACAGCTACTCCTTCGCTCCCACAGCAGACAAAAAAGACTGAATCAGAAGGTAACAAAAAAATGTACTTTGGTTATGGGCCTGACATTTTCCAAAATGAGTGATTCATCAAATTTAGATTTTTATAGATATGTATGTGTTAGAAAGTAAAATAAGCTAATCTTCTGAGTTTAGATAAGAAATACCATTCTGCAGGTCTGTTTCATTTCCTTGTGTCTTCAGAAAAGAGGGCACAAACAGAGTTAGGGGGTCATGACTGGCAGCTCTGAAGTCACATCATCTCCTGTGCCTGTGCGTGCCCTTGTCCTCCTTCACAGTCCTCCAGCTTCATTCCCTCAGAGCTGGCCTCATCACCAGTTATCTGTTTAGTTTACTTTGCTTCCCTTTAGCACTAACTCTTGTCAACTCCAGGAGAGGGAATAGATTTGGTAGATGAGTCTTGAGTCAGTGGAACCGCTCCATGGACTGGAGATGAAGTTTCTTACTCGTGATGCTGTCTTTGTGCCAAGTGCTTTGGGGTTTGCCTAACGCTAATCCCAGTGGAGTGTGACGACTCTAAGAGGTGGGGCAGGAACAGTCATTAGTTTGATTTTACAGATGCAGAACTGAGTCCAACAGTTCTAGCTGACAGGCTAGGAAAAAGAAAGCCCTGTGCAAAGCACTGCTTCAGAGACTGACAGCCCTGCAGGGCATGCAGCCTTGAATGACAGAGACCCTAAAGCAAGGGGACTCGGACTCCTCATCCTGAGCTCAGGTCTGAATACTTAAAACGAAGCTAAGGCTAAGAGGAAAATGGAAAGGAACCTTCTCGAGAGGTAACTCAAGCTGTTGAGCCCTAATGGGATAAGGTTACTACCGTAGCACTCTTATACACATGTGGAAGGATGATTAAGTTACAGGCTAAGTCTAAATTGTTTTCTTTAGTAATATAATGTGTATTCTCTTCCCTCTCTATCCCCTCTTTCTGTCCCTGTCCTTCTCTATTCCCCTGCCCTGTATCTTCTTAAAGTAACATAAGCCTTTTTAAAAATAATCTAGTAACAGTATAGAAGTGCCCTACCCTGCCTTTATCATCCCATCTTTTTTTTTTTAATAGAGAGGGACAGTGAGAGAATCAATTTTATTTAGTTTTTCATGTGGCTTTCGTTGCTCTGGCATTTGTTGTGTACATGGTGCTGGAGTTTGAGCCCGTGTCCTCACGCATGCCAGGCAAGCACCGTAACTGCTGAGCCACTGCTCTATCACCCCATCCCATCTTAATACTTCTGTTTTTACCTTTGATAATTAACTTCATATCTATTTGTAGATTTGTCTTTAGACATCAGGGACCTCCTCTCCCTACAGGATGGTCATATAACTGTTTCTTTTATCTGTACCTGAACTTGTTTCTTAACCTATGAAATATCGACCGTGGCCCCCTCCTGACTGCATGTCGTAAGCTAAGGGAATGGTGTGATCTTGTTTATTGAAGCGTGTTTGAAACTTAACCACTCAGGATTGTCACCGATTTTGTGAAACATGTGTTTCATGGTGCTGTTGTCATAGGTTATCTTCAAGAAGAGAAGCAGAAATATTACAACCACCTCTTGGCAAACGCCAAAAAAGACCTGGAGGTTGAACGACAAACCATAACTCAGTTGAGCTTTGAACTTAGTGAATTTCGAAGAAAATATGAAGAAACGCAAAAGGAAGTGCAGGATTTGAATCAGCTGTTGTGCTCACAGAGAAAGGCGGATCTGGAGGACGAGAGACACAAGACAGAGAAGATACAGAGGCTCAAGGAGGAGAATGATGTCGCCAGGGAACGGCTGGAAGAGGAGAGGAAGAGGTCTGAAGAGCTCTTATCTCAGGTAGGCACGGCCAGCAGGTCCTCTACGCATCCCCTTTTCACTGAGCACTCACCAAGGTCGGGGACTGCTGTGACCTACCTGGTCCTGTAGAGCTTACGTTCTAGCGTGGAGACAGACCCGGATAAATGCGTAAAGTAAATAAAACAAACAAGGTGATGTGACAGGGAAATGGCCGGTGAGGCCTGTCAGAGGAGGTGTATTTGGATAAAGACCTGGTAAGAAGGATCCAGTGAGGTGGCTTTGTGGGACTCTCCCTAGGTGAGAAGGAGGTAGGTATGTGAGAAGCTGAAAGAGATGTGAAGTAGAGAGGAATCAGGCGGATCCTAGGCTGGCTTCGTGATGGACTGTGCCAATACCATGCTCGGGTAAATTCACGCGGTACCCACCATGGTCTGCTTATACTCGCAGCTTTGAGCCAGGGTGGCTTAGTGATTTTGGAGTTACAAAGTTACGGTTATTAGAACTGAATACCACTTTGACAGAAAGTCATTAATTTAAATTTTGCTTGGCAGCATGAAGTAATGAAAAGAACCTCATTTGGAGTCCATACCTGGTCTCTAGTTCGGGATTTATGGCCTTATGCAGATCGCTTACCTTCTCGGACTCAGACTCGCAAGTTTCTCACCAGTCGAATGAATGATACCTCCACCTGCTTCGTAGGGCTTGTGTGATGGGGCAGTTGATGGAATGGAAAAGTGCTTTGGAAACTAAGTAAAAGTCAACGTTAGTTATTACTACTACAATAATAATAAAAATCCTCTAGAAGTTAAGGCTTGGGGAGGGAGAATAAGTAGTCTAACATTTTCATCTTTCCCGCTTTCACTTCTGTCTGTAGGGTGAGTGGTGGTGACATTTGGGAAGGAATACTCAGATATGATTAAATTTTGCTCCAGCCCTGCAGCCATGCGTTTTCCTGCCCTCAAACGATGGCGATGGGGATGGATGTCAGAACGTCAGGGAAGGGGTGTGGCCTCTGCAGAGTTGGGTGGTGTGTGTCAGTGGTCAGTCTGTTGCCTCAGGGAACTGTAGGAGCCAGGGAAGTACCTGCGTAGAGAGCCATCAGTCCACCAGCTGCAGTGAGTCACCCGCCTAGCAGGTGTTGTCCTGGTTAGAGATGTGACTTGTGTTGTAAGCTTCTTCTGCATCCCTGGACAAGTGATGAAAGGTCAGGTGAGACACCCTTGGCTCTCTTTCATTCCTACAGGTCCAGTTTCTTTACACATCTCTGCTAAAGCAGCAAGAGGAACAAACGAGGGTGGCTCTGTTGGAACAACAGGTACTCACGGAGGTTGCTTCTAAATTCACTTCAACTGTTAGAAAATGGAATTTTCCCTCCTGTTTCCACTGTGTTATGGAGAACTATTTGAAAGTTGTTAAAAGTGTTTTAAAATGACTTTAACAAAAAATATTTCAAGAGACAGTTCAACTAATACATTCCTATTACTGTCTTTGAGCTCAACCAGATTCTTTGAGGTGTTACTGCAATTTTCTTTAGCAGGTAGATGATGGCCTTGGTAAGTTTTATTCTTTCCCAGTGACCATAGTTCCCATTGTGGCCTATCAGAGTCTCTTAATTGGGCTACCTTATGCCAGATGCAGTGGCACATGCCTGTAACCCCAGCTACTCATGAGGCTGAAGCAGGATTGCAAGTTCATGGCCAGTCACAGCAACTTAGCAAGACACCATGTCAAAAATTAAAAAGTTCTGGGGGTATAATTTGGTGGTAGAATGCCCCTTGGTTCAGTCCCCAGTATCACCAAAAAATAAAATAAAGTAAAATAAAAATACAGGGCCATCTTATAACTCCAAGCAGAATTCAGAAACACACTATCTGTTCTCAGAATGTTGAGCAGAGATTCTTAGTATGTTTCAAAACAGGGAATGGCTATTTCTTTCCCTTCCCCTTTTTTTCCGCTCAAAAAGAAAAATGGGGTGGAATAATTTCAATCAGCAACTTCCAACGCCACTCTTTATTCACCTACACCTCAAGCCTGGCGGTGCTTCTTGGATAAAATAAGTCCTCAGCCACAGCCTTCTTCACATCTCATTGTGCTCAGATGAATCCTTGTTAAGATGGTTCAACAAATATTTTCTTCTTGTACTAATTAAAAATGTGAGCATCTAGGGCTGGGGACGTAGCTCACTACTAGAGCACTTGCCTAGCACGCACGCAGTCCTGGGTTTGATCCCCAGTACCACAAAACAAAATAAAACAAAAAAATAAATCATTAAAAGCATCCAGTCAAAGAACTATAGAGAGGCTTTCCATTGTAATTGTCTTTCCTGGACATTTTCCAGATGCAGGCATGTACTTTAGACTTTGAAAATGAAAAACTTGACCGTCAAAATATGCAGCATCAGTTGCATATAATTCTTAAAGAACTCCGAAAAGCAAGAAATCAGATAACACAGTTGGAATCCTTGGTGAGTTTGGAATGACTAACCAAACATTTTCTTTTTTCTCTTCTGTCATATTTCCATTTGCATGTCAGATCACGTCCCAGTCCAGGAGGATACAGCTTAAGGAACAGCCAGCTTTATCTCAGATCAGTAGGCAAGCCCCTGCCTTGTTTAAAGCAACTACCTGTAGAATCAATTCAGAGCTGAGAAAGAGAGACCTTATATAACTCTTGGTAATAATTACTTTACGAGCCTGGTGTGGTGGTGCACATCTATAATTCCAGCTATTGTGGAGGCTGAGGCAGGGGGATTGCAAACTTGAGGCCAACCTTAGCAATTTGGCCAGATCCTCAGCAACTTAATGAGACCCTGTCTCAAAATAAAAAATAAAAAAGGCTGGGGATGTAATTCAGTGGTGCAGTGCACTGTATTCAATACTCAGCACCACAATAATAATTATATTACTATTGTCTGTGATAATTTTCTTACCCAACCCATATGCTGTGATTCTAGAGGCAATAGCACCTGATTTAGGGGAGGGAGGGTGGAAGATAGGGTTGCTGTAGAATCCCGAACTGAAAGTATGTCCTTCTATTGAGAGAGATGCTGTTTTTAGGGATAGTGGATTATTATTAATATGCTTTTTAGGTGTATTGTGGGTTAAGTGTAATTTTTGGATTATCCTGAAAACATAATCTTTTCAAACACAAACCTTTTCAATAATGTCGTTTCTATCAGGAAATGGTCTTTCATTTGCTTTTGTCTTACTAATAAGCTTTGAGGTCGAACCTGGTGGGGGAGTGTATCTGTGTCTGTGTTTTTGTGTCCTCTTAATACACTTGTCACAGATTATCCCAAAACTGCAGAATATTCCGAGATAGCGAAATGTAACAAGTGTAACTCCTCCATTTTCAAAAAAGAAAAATAACCAATTTTTTAAAAACAAGTAATTTGTAGCATCTATATATATAAAATAAATAAATACATATATTTGGGTCCATTTTGAGTACATCATTGATTCCAGGCTTTTATAATATTTGAAATTAGAGGTTAGAATCATTTCTGTTGATGACATTTTTTTTTAAAGTATAGGAAGCCAGAGGATACATGAAAGAGTTTGTAATTTTCCTGTACTTTTCTTCGTGTTCCTATCTTCATAGTGTGCTATAAAATACTCATTTTAAAACTTGAACTATTCTGGGCTGGAGCGTTGGCTCAGCGGTTACAGAGCTGGCCTAGCATGCGCGAGTACGCGAGTTCAAACCCCAGCACCACGTACACAACGAAGTCTCAGAGCAATGAGAGCCACATGAAAAAAACTTTTAAGTTATTCATTAAAAAAAAAACATGAAAAAGGAAAGTCTCAAGGTGTTACATAATATTTTAGTCATTTCTGTGTATACCTTTTTTGATCTGCCAAAATGCTGTTCTTAACTCCACATAGTTCTTTATTGCTAACATTCCCCCCAGCTTTACAAAACTAGCAAATGTAGTCAGCTTCGCACACGTATCTCCCTGTCTGAATGAACCCCCAACTCCATACTCTCCTGAACAATTGAGTAATTGTCTTAGTAGTTCAGAACCACCTTGTATGCTACCACCAAAATACTGATGAGCAGATTCAAAAGAAAGTCTGTGTGCAGGGCTGAGGTAGCTGGAGAATTTGTGAAGCAGTTAAAATTGCTGAACGATGTGCCTTCTATAGATGTGTTCATTTAAAATTTATCTTGCAGAAACATCTTCATGAGTTTGCCCTCACAGAGCCATTAGTCGCTTTCCAAGGAGAGACTGAAAACAGAGTCAAGGTCGCCTCACCAAAGAGCCCCACCCCTGCACTCAACGAGAGCCTGGTGGAGTGTCCCAAGTGCAGCATGCAGTACCCGGCTACTGCGCATCGGGACCTGCTGGTGCACGTGGAGTACTGTTCCAAGTAGCAAGCCATTGTTTGTTTTTGTGCCGAAAGATTCAGTACTGTATCTCGCGTTGGCTTATGGACACTTTGAGTTCCACTCTTGTTTAGGAGGCTGCCTGTCTGCCTTTCCACTGTGGCATGCGAGCGCATCCTCATATTTTTTGGCTGCCGCGTTTTTCTTGGCAGCGATACCCGCTGAGAGGGTTCATCATCGGGCTGCAAGGACAGAATGTGGTGAGCAGTGTGTACTGAGACTACTAACATTTTGCACTATTAAAGTTCTTGATAAAGAAAAGATAGTTCAGGTTATCGCTTGTGGGTTAAGCCTGTAGCACCAGCAAGCAAATATTTTATATTTTGTGATTTTTAAAAAATCAAAGGTAATTACCAGGGATCTTACTATGTTGACATTTTTTAATCTAAGAGCCTAGAACAGCAGCAGTTCCAGTATTGCTGTTCATTGTTAAAAGTTGGCAATACTACTTTCAATTTTTTCCTTGCTGTTATAGAACGGTTATTAGAAAAGTTGGGAATTTTCATAATCTTCATTGCTACTTACTGTTGAAGTAGTAAACTCAGCTATGTTCTAAGCACAAAGCAGATTTTCTCTGAGGAATATTCTTAAGTAGCTACACAATGTCTTCTCTTATGTTGTCTGGCTATAACAATTTCATTAGCACGGGTTGGTTAGCTACAATTGTTCAAATGAATTTTAACAGAACTGTCTAAGCCTTCTCATTTGATTTGCAGGTTATTTTATTTTTTTATTCTTAATTTTTTGGCACACTTAAAACCAACAAGCAATTATCAGCTATTTGTTTCTCTAAATAGATTTTTATACGTTTTGTGCAAATCCAAAATTTTTTTATTTCTTCAGGTTTTCAACATGCTTAACACTGGGCTACTGTTAGCAATATGAAGGAGAAAAGAATAAAATTATTCAATAAGTTTTGCTTTGCCTAGTGTATATGTATATACGTAGATATCCTAAGAATTCTACCCTAGGATTGGGAGTTCCATATTAACAAGCACTGTAGATGATCAGATGGTATGGTAGTTACAGAAACCCCAGAAGCAGCAACTCCGTGAAGGAGATGAAAGGAGTAGGTGCTTTTGGGCATCTCTGCTGAACAGATAATAACTCTTGATCAATAAAGATGATTTTATTTGTTACAAAGGCAGAACAATAAGCATGCAAAGTTATATAGATGGGGAAAGACCACAGAAATTATATAGCTCTGTTTATAGAATAAAATTTTGCCCTTACTTTAATCCATGTTCACAATATCCTCACCTATAGTTGAACAAAAGACAGAAATACTCTTCATCCAGAGTTCTCATTCTGACCCATAATGTTACAGCGAAGACCCAAGTATTCAATTATAAATATACACCATAAGGAAGTTGCTCTTCTTGTAACCTTTAAGTCATGTCTTACCGGTCGTTTGTAGATGTGGAAAACGCCTTGTCCTTCAGTGGGGGATGGAATCATAGCAGGGCCCAGACTTCTGGTTGGACCTGGAGGGATCAAGGGGTGTGGTCTCATGCTCATGGGCAGTTGACCAGGACTTCAGCATAGTGGAAGCTGCAGCCCTGGGACCACTGATTCTGACTCCTGGAGATACTAGGTGATCTGGAGTTTGTTTTCAGTTATCCTCCCTTTCTGCAATTCACCAGAGGGATAGAGTAGGCTTTCCCTGCTCCCTTTAACCACCAACGTCTGGGCACCAATATAAAAAATGTACTTTGGAAAAATCTCAAGAAAATGAGGCCCTTGTCCTATGAAGCACTCCCAGTGTACTGATTTTTATACATTTCTGATCGGTAGACAATTTAGAGTAGGAAGAATTCTTTCCTGGATTGTGTTATGGAAGGAAGATCAGTAAAGGCTGTTCCTGAGATCTGAAAATCCTCAAAGTCCTTACAGTCAAAGATGGGGTTTACTTTCCTTCCCCATCCGTCTTTTTTCATGGCAGATAACCACCTACCATTAGGGCATGTTTGGATCTGGGGGACTATAAACTATGTCCAGAAACTGCTAGATATTTAATTTACCTATACCTAACTCTTTGCTACAACTCTGTGAAGAAGGTACTGGTAGCAGCTACATTTTTTCAGATAAGAAAACAAAAGCATAAGAGATTGAACGGTTTGCCCAGGTCACCGCAGTGAATGGTGAGGGAAGGACAGAGCAGCACGCAGCGCATGCCCGCTGAGGAGAGTCCACACTGTTCTGTTCTCTACCGTGCTGGGGCTCCTAGGCCAGGATTAGTCCTCTCTGATGTTTTTGTTGTTGCTGTTGAAAGAGTATTTTACAAGTAGTAAAAGGTACAAATCAATGAGTTTTGCAAATATAAAAATCTCTGTAGGCATCAGCCAAATGAAGTCACATAGCATGTCTGTCGCCATGGCCGGAAGTTTCTTTTCTCCCTTTTGCAGTCCAGCATCTCCTCCTCCCAGAGGCAGTCTTGTTTCTATTGCCGTAGATTCTTTTTGCATGTTCTTGAGATTCCTATCAATGGGATGATATATTTGGCGACTGACTTCTTTGACGCATCAGTGCTTTGAGGCTCTTCCATATTACATGTATAAGTAATTTGTTCTTTTTTAATACTTGAATGATAGCTACTCCACTGAATAAGTATACCATAATTTGGTTTTCCATTCTTACGATGGAGATTTGCATTGTTTCTTGCACAAAGTTTTTGTTTCTGTTGTGTTGTTGTTGATTGTGGTGTGGAGGCTGGAACCCAGGACCTCATTGGTGCTGGGCTTGCAGTCTACAACTTAGCCACATCCCCTGGGCCTTAATCAAGTATTTTTGTGGGCCAATGTTTCATGTTTGTTAGGGAAGTACTTAGAAGTAGAATTTCTGGGTCACAAGGTAGGTGTTCCTTATCTTTGTTTGCAGAGACTCTGCGGGGAAGAAACCATGTGATAGTCCCTACCCTCAATAGCTTCGCCATAAGCACAGCGGTGAGTTCCACACTGCTGATTTCTTAACCTCTTTGCATGTAGGTGAAAAACCTCAGGCCTGGGGGTGACTCACTAGTCCTCAGGGCCCTCGATCCCCACCTGCAGCTTTCACATTGTGGTTCCTCACATCCAGTTCTATTGAACAGGCCTTGTCTGGGTGAATCTGACCCTCCCTGACCTTTCCCTTCCACCTGCTATCTGGCTGCTTTTAATGGCTGTTCTTGACAGAGCTGACTGGCTGCCTACATTTCCTGGTTATCTTCTGCTCTCAAGCCAGCAACAGAGGGAAGGTTGGGGATGGAAGGCAATGAACTGCAAGACCATCTGTTCTAGGTCTTTGGTCCAGAAATCCCCTCACCCTTCAGGCGTCTTGGAAACGTTGATTCCTTGGCCTCCCCCACATCTCCTGCATCAGAGTGTCTGGGGGAGTATGTATGTATTTTTAACAAGCTCTGTAGGGCATCCTGGTGCTTTATTGAAGATTGAGAATCACTGATATAATCCAATCCTGACTGACTGATACAAATGGGCTTCCAGAGAGGGGAGTGACTTACCCATCTCCCATCGCTTTGCAGGAAAGACAGGAAGGCCCAACCTCTCCAAGACAGGTTGTTAGAGCCCCTGCTATCCTGGCTTGTGTGCCATTATTCCAGCAAAATTAGTTTTTCCAAAATTCCCAGGGCTTTGTTTTTCTAAGACAAATCTAGTGGTTTGTTGGCTTGGTTCTCTCTCTTTTTTTTTTTCTTTCTCTATCTTCTGTCCTGTACTCTCTGCTTTTGAGTCTGATACTATTTTGGCTTTGAATGGTTGAGTAGGAAACATGAGGTTGGCATCTAATGGGTCTTCTGTTTGCCAGTCTAGTGGTTAACACTAGACAAGGGTGAGAGAAACCAAAGGGTTTACGTAGGGTGCACAGAGACGACTGAGCCCCAGCGAGCCATCCATGGTAACAGCTCTCAGAGTCAAGTTCATGTGGTGTCACCCACACTGAGCAACCAGGGAAGGATAGCATGTACCAAAAAGAATGAGTCAGTATCAGGTAATGGTCTTCACCTTCTTTCCTGCCAGGCTCACTGTATTGACTTAGCCTCAAGATCAGCACAGCCCCCACTAAAGCATTTTAACAGGTGTTCTAGGTAAATTCCCTGCTGTAGTTTGTAGTTTGAATCTGGAATACCCCTAATGGCCTATGTGCTAAAAGCTTGTTCCCCAGAGTGGCACTCTTTAGAGGTGTGGAACCTTTAAAAGGTGGGGGCCGAGTGGATTGCAGGACCCTGGCCTTTCTCCCTCTTTTTCACTTCTCAGCCACAAGGTGAGTGAGTGGCTTTGTTCCACCATGTGCTCCCTGCCATGGAGCCCAAAGCAGCGACCCTTGAATCAGGGCTGAAACCAAGTCAAAATAAACTTCTCTCTTTATAAGTTCATTATCTTAGGTGTTTGTTCTAGTGACTGAAAGCTGAGTAACACATTTCCTGAAGAAGTCTTGCTCATTTCAGAGAATATACCACACTGATCTCATCACTTGATTCAGCAAATGTTTAACCCATCCACAGCAGGCAAGATGCCTTGTAGGTTCTAAGAGAGTAAAGCAGAATCTGCCTTGAGCACAGTGACACTCAGCGAGGTAACGGCCCAATCAAAAGTCACCCCCAGGCCAAGAGAAGACAGACGTTCCAAATGAGGCAATGCAGGTATTAATTGTGTTTGTTCCTGACTTAATGTGACAAGTGAATCATTAAGCAGAGCTTAAGGAAAACATGGGCTGAGGTTGGCAGGGACAGGAAGTAGCACTTGCCCAGATTCTGATTTGGTGAAAAGCATTCTTCCATGTCCTAGTCACTTGATGTTGAGAGCCATGTAGCCTCAAAGATGCAGAAAGCAAACTTGAATGTCAAGTTACCAGAGGAGGTAAAGGTTTTGATAAAGAAGAAAAAACTTAGGAAGAAAAGCCACTTTGCTGTTTGAATTCCAAATTATGCAGAACAGCACACCTTGCATGGATGAAAGTATGCACCTCGCTTGATTTCTATAAAGTGGGGTAAGTGGGGGAGAGGGATGATGGAGGATTAAGAAAGAAACCTTGCAGAGCGTATTGTTAGCAGTACAAATTTACCAGTAGTTAATAAAATTTGTCTGGTAAATGAATTTAACCATCTGTGGCATATATGCTGTAGTAATAATTTATTCTCTTGAAGGAGCAAACTTTATGGTCATGATTCTAGGTATTGCACCCAGTGTTACAACTTTGGCAACATCAGGAAAGCCCGTCATTGCGGAGAGAACTTGGACATGAGCGCCTGGGTCGCAATTCTAGGTCATACTTTAAGCAAGTCGTTTAACCCTTCCGAACTTCAGTTTCCTCAACCCCCAAATTGGAATAGTAGTGCCTACCCTGCCTGTCATGCTTGGATGTTATGAGAATCAAAATATGGTTTATTTTCAGGGTTCCTTTATATTGTAGTTAGTAGTTAAGATGATGTTAAACACTTCATGTGGTTCGTGCTATTTTATTCTCAGAGTATGCTATTTTGGAGTTTCTATAATTGTTCCATTATGCAAATGAGAAAGCTGTGTTTGAAGAGCTTAAGTCGTTTGCTCAAAGTGCCACAGCAAAAATGGTGGCAGGGTCAGCACATAAACCCAAGTGTGTCTGTATCCGGGGCTGAGCTCTTAACCCTGCATCATACAACCTCTTTGATCACCTTAAAGCCAGAAACAGTCTGAAAGCACAATGCAGATGGGAAATACTGTCCAGGATCATCTTTGTTTTTCAGCAGTGACTGTCATGTGGATTGTGGATGGCATAAAGAAGAGCGTGATATTATCTGCCCCCCAGGAACCTCCATTCATTTTACTGGTCCAGCAAAACCACATTCTTTCTCCTCCTTTGCAGGTAGTATTAGTACACATGTATTCAGGTGCAAATAACAGAAAAGACTCACACCATCAGAATGTTTATTCTTTTTTTTAAAGAAAAAATGGGATCAGACCATCCTAGCTTAGCTCAGCAGTTTCACAGTGGGTAGGGCTCTGGGTGCACATCTCTCTGATTCTGTTGGTCCTTTCCTCGTACTCACATCAGGGCTTCTACAGTTCCAAACATCACAATCTAGTAAGTTTCGTCTTCAGAGCCCAGAAGAAGACAGCTAACCAGGGTAGTGAGTGAGTACTGCTCAGGCTCTTCCCTTTTTAATGGATAGTCCGTGTACTAGAAATGGCAACATCCATGTTGCCACCGAACACGTGCCTTGTGTCTCATCCGCTGGAACTACATACGTGGTGTACAGGGACGGGCCAGGCTTCAGGGTGTGTATCTGGCTTGCCTAACAGCTCTGAGGGCTGGTAGTTCAACTTGTAATTATGCCATCTGGAATGTGTGGCTGCAGGGGAAAAGAGACGACAGTGGCGCACCTGTTCTTCCAGACCAGAAGTGACACATCTCTGCTCATGTTTCCATTGGTGGGAACTTGGTCCCATGGCCCTGCCTACTGCAAAGGTGGCCGGGAAGAGCAACCTGCCCAGGAGCACTGTGTGCCGCACATGGCTACCTCTGGATGTCATGAAAGAAGGGACTTGGGAGTGGCTGCTGGCTGGAAATTTCCCTCCCATCTCACTTGCACCTGCTCCATCAGACCAGGAAGCCTGGTGACATGTGGGAGGGGAAGGCTCTCCTCTGGGGTTTCTGGCCTCTCATGCCTCCCCCTTCTGCCCATTTCTCTTGGTGTTATAGTCATCTTCACTTGCCTGTCACTCTCTCCCCTCTCCTACAACAGACTGAGCTTCTTAAGGTTAGAGGTGCGTTCCCTTCTCATGCCCTAACTACATCAGGAGCATGGTAGGGGCTCAACGGAATGTTAGAGCAAGGAAGTGAGGGTCTTTACAAAACAACGATTTTGACCATTTGTGTCCACGAAATGCCTGGCTTTTTAGAATTTCCAGTAGGAACATCAATGACCAAGAATTATGGTTCAACCTTTAAACAAATACGGGTACAAACAGATTATAAAGCAGACCTCAGGAATATGGTCATAAATAAAGCAAATATTTGATCAATGATATCCACCTAGGTAAAATATTTCTTTAAGGAAATTGACTTTTGGAAGCCCACTTTAAATTCCTTAAAATGCCTAGCTTTGAGACTTAAAAAAACAAGCAAACAAACCCTACATCTGCATAATTGAAAGTGTTGAGGCTCCCTTACGTGTCCAGAGAAGGCATCACTGTGATGGTGGCCGAGCAAGGGTTAAAAAACACGCAGCCTCACTCTTAAAGAAATGTCATCAATGAAAACTGATAAGCGAGCTCTACTCAAGTGGCACCTGTTGAATAGGGATTGTCACTACCATTATGGCTGAAATGTATACTGTGTGCTAATAGGGAAAAATTAGAAATAATTGTTTAGTAAGATGAGTTTTGTTAAACATTGGGAGGCTGTTCTGCCATTGAATTGATGTAGAAAAATATTTAGTGTCACATAAAATGCTGCATTATAAATAATGCAACATTACTTATAGGGGAAAAGGTATGTTTTGAAAGAAATGTTACCCTACTTTTATTAGAACACACACACACACAACCATCCTTACCAAAGAAGAAATAAGAAAAAAATTCCACAATTTTGAAATTCTGATATTTATTTCAAAATGGTGATATTAGTGATTTTTCTTTTATTTCAATTTTTTCCTTCTCTATTATCTTTAAATTGCTTACAGAATTGCTTTTGCAATGAATTTTTTTGAAAAGGAAAATATGAAAATTAGGGAAATGTAGAGAATTTTAAGCCGATTTCAGAAAAACAAAAGGGAAAGTATGCCTAGGAATAATATAGTACCTTATATTTGAATCTTTAAAGTGATTTTTGTTTTTAAAGAGAATCGATTTTATTTATTCTTTCGTCTGGTTTTTGTTTTTCCAACACTTCATGCGTATGTGGTGCTGGAATTTGAATCCGGGTCCTCATGCTTGCAAGGCAAGCTCTCTACTGCTGAGCCACAGCTCCAGCCCCTAAAGTGCCTTTTTTTTTTTTAAGAGAGAGGGTGGGAGCAATGGGAGAGAAAGAGAATTTTATTTAGTTTTTCATGTGACTTTCATTGTTCTGACACTTTGTTGTGTATATGGTGCTGGGGTTAGAGCTCGGGTCCTTGTGTATGCCAGGCAAGCACCGTAACGGCTGAGCCACCGCTCCAGCCCCTTAAAGTGCTTTTTAATTCAAGGTCTGATTTTATTTCTACAACAATTCAGTGAAGGGAATTGGACAGATATTATTTGTTTTGCAAATGGGAAAAAGAGAGGGTCTGAATGGTAAAGTCTGTAAGGTTGACCTAGCTACTGAGGGTAAGAGCCAGATCTCCTGGGTCATTCATGGACCTCCGATGGAGTCACAGCAGACCCTCAGGTCAACCTGGCTTTGGATCTGGAGAGCCCACTCCCTGTGCCACCATCTCCTGAGTGCCCCCTGTTGCTTGAGCCCACCCAGAATCCCTTGCCCTGTCTTTTGATCTCAGCCCTCAGACTTTTCTCTGTGGAACCTGGCCTCCCTCAGTCTTGGTCTGAGTTCCAGATAGTGTGTGGCCTCAGCCCCACCAGCAAGAGCCATTCTCGGGAATTTTGCCAAGAGTGTCAGAAAAGAGTTTGCCAAGTTGACAGGAAGTAGGCAAGAGTCACTGTGCCTCTTCACTTCCACTAGGGATAGGGTGGACTGACGTGAAGCCGTTCAGAGGAAAGGGTCAGGAAATGAAGACGGATGCCCAGCCCAGTTGTTTGGGTACCTGGGTCAGGTTGTGCCTGAAGTACACCTGCCTCCTGATCTTGTTGCTTACGGAGCCAGTACATCTTTTTTTCCCTTTCTTTCTTTTCCTTCTCTTTCTCCTTCTGCCCCTTATTCTTTTTCATTGTTTGAGTTGGATTCTTGTTAGTTGTAAACAAAGGAATGCTGACATATTTTCCAACCTTAGTTTTCGCATCTGTGAAATTAGGTTAACAATAAGGATGCTTACCTCCTGCACAGGATTGTGTTGGGACTTCCATGAGTCAGGATGAGCACTTGTCACGTAGTGAGTGGTCAATAAATGCTACCTGGTGTTCCTAAGGAGTTAGGAAAAGCTGAATTTAGAAAAATTCATCTTCTCCCTTCTGGAAAAAGAAAGGAAGGGAGAAAAGAAGAAGAAAAGAAAATGAACAAGATCCTCCATGCATAAAAATCCAGGGAATAGGGGAAGAGATTCCGTGACGCAAGCTATGAGAAAAGAGAAGGCACTGTTATTGAGTTCATCAGGAAACCAAGAATCCCGAATTTATGGCAGAGAAACCACCAGACCCACACGTCCCCCTACCCCATGCACACATGGGAGGATGCACACACACCACACACACACACACACACACACACACACACACACACACACGGCTCCCCAAATGCCAGGGGTGCTTGTGACGCTTGGCCCAAGGGAAAACTGAGCTGCTTTGTTAGCAATCACTAGGAACGCCAGCAATCGAGAGAGGAGAAAGGGGAGGTGAAGTGGTTGGCAGGACAGGAATGACTGATTTTGCAATGCAGTTTGGGGAGATGGAAAGTCAACTAGGAGAAAGTTAGCCAGAACTCAGAACCTGGCCCCCATATGGCCTGGAGAAAGAGGATGTGGTGCCTGCACGCAGGACGTGCTCAGCCAAGGCTGCTTGGGGCTAGGGAGTCAGCAGTCTAATGAAGCTAGGTTGGAGGGCTCCAAGGCTAAGCAGGACAGTAGCTCTGGAGAAACAAGACACACATACACCCTGGATTAAACAGAAAAAGACATTGAATAATTCACGGGCAGTCCAATGACGGCCCCAATGATTGCTCCAGAGATGTCCCAGCCTGGAACAACGTCCACACTAGGGATGCTCCATTGCACACCCACTGTTGCTACCGTGGGCAGAGATGCCATGCACAGCTTGCACCATTGGTGCTGGGCCCTGGATGCCCCAAGCTCCATGATTGTGCCTTAAACCCTTGCCTAAAAATGGATTCTTCACACCCTCATATCCTCTCCTGTGAGGCCAAGTCTGTCACAGTGTCTGCCTGGCTGAGTTTAGGGTCCAGGCCTTGCCGCAAGGGGGCTGGTAAAGCGAGTGTCAGTTTTGTGCCTGGGGAAGGCAGGATATAGGCTGCAGTTAAAAAGGACAATCCTGGGATTTATCATCAGCACCAAATCCCCCCCCCCAAAACAAAACAAAACATAAGCTAACCTAAATCACAGGGACAGGTAATTAAAACAAACAAAAGAAGGCATTGGGTTTTGCTGGCTCTGGTGGCTTATGCCCGTAATCTCAGCAATTCGGGAGGCTGAGGCAGAAGGATTCAAAGTTCAAGCCCAGTCTGGGCAACTTAGTGAGAGCCTGTCTCAAAATAAAAATGGCTGGGGATGTAGTTGAGTGGCAGAAGGCCATTACCATTAACATGGGGGGGGAAATGGCATTGCATTTTGGTCTTATCCCAGATGAGATCCCATTTAGGGCAGGAGTTGAGAAATTATTCCCACCAGGCTCCTACGTTAGAAAATCTCAGGAAGCAGAATGAAGGCAATGCCCAGAGTAGTCCCTGTCCCAGAGTCCCAGGTAGCCCCACAGACGTGGAGAAGAGGAGGTAAAACTGGGGGAGGGGTGTGAGTGTCCTCTTTCTCGGCTTTCCCAGGTCTCCACTTGCCCTTCTAGCAATTTTCACAGCCATAAACGCTGCCTGTGGTTGCACCTGCCCCACCCTTGGAGGCAGACATTTCCCAAATCGTTTCTGCATGTTACTAGGTGCATGTCTTGAACGACCAAATCCTCTGAGCATCCTCCTGAGTCCCCCAGGAGTACGATGAGATCCCTTCCCACCTGCCAGAACATTTCATCCAAAATCACTTTGAAATATTTGCTTTGTAGTCTCATATTTATCCATATTTTGTGTTTCTTTAGGACAGAGACAATATTTCATTTTCCATGGTGCCCTCAATAAATAGCAGAGTGCCTGTCCGTGTTTTTGAGTGAAAAGAAGGAAGGATGGGTGACAGGTGGGCTGGGTGACGGGTGGGGTGGATGAGGGGGTGGAAGAACACTTGAGCCTTGCCGGACAATGGTCACTGTAGCCAAGTACCACCAGGGGGCAGTCTAGAGAAGTTTTTTGAAGGCCTCCCTACATTTCACCAGAACCTGGCAGGCTGGGCTTCTAGAGCTCATTTTGCCTGACATTTGTGAGAAAAAGAGGGGAATGGCTGTGCCCGGGGGTGCACAACTCTTGAGCTGGCCCTTGACACTCCATTACAGTTCCCCCACCTCCTGGGGTCTGAGGGTCCCAATGCAGCCCAGTTGCTGGCAGCTTTCAGTATGCCCTGGATCCCTTCCTGGGAAAGCTGCATGTGTGCACCAGTGCCACATACAGCCTGGAAGAAATGGACCACTGAGCGCACCCTTCTGGGCGGAGGCAAGGCTGAATCACTGGACGCCTTCCCAGCCCCTCACCGGCTCCCAGCTTTAGTGGTTGGGGCCCTCACTGAACGCCCCCTCCCCTGACGTGGCTCTTCTCTCCTTCTGGAGCCCATACCATTCGAGCTCGCACTTTCTCGGAAAGACTTGGAACATGTCCCTCAATAAATTATCCCTCTCCTCAAAATTTACATCTCCTGTCTACTGTTCCATCTGGCCCTGGTTTTTATTTCACTGTCTTTTCGGGGGAAGTCGGGGTGGGGAGGGGACAGTGCTGGTGTGGTGGCAGTGGCTCTTGCCCGCCGGCCCCTCCACCCCGTCCAGTCTCACAGCAGCGTCTCGAAGGCCATGTTGTTCATGGCCAAGAGACATCTGCAGGATGCACAGAACCACAGAGTTTCCTTTTGTTCATTTATCTGCTTAATTTTATTTAATCATTAAAAATATCCGTGAGCACCTACTATATGCCAGATGCTAAAAAAAAATAAACATGATTTTACATTTATGAAGCCCTTCCTACCCTAAAGACCTGATATTTGTTATATTATCTCCATGCAGGCTTGTGAGGGAGGTACAGTTATTCCCATTTTACAGATAAAGAAACAGATCTAGAGATGTGGTGACCCTTGTCCAGAACAGCAGCACTAGTAAGCCACAGAACCAGGAATCCCACAAAGGAGCTGCCACTCTCATGATCAGGTCCTTCCTGCAAATGTCCTTTATTAGGCTTGTGGCACAGGACTCTTCCCCTTCACCTGCACCTTCACAGGTAAGAACAGAGCGGTTAGGCACATACCCCCAGAGCCAAGGAACGGGCAGGAAAGCAGAGAGCCCCCAGGCCTGGGTTGCTGTCCCTTTAAATGCATTATAGCTGTGATTCCTGGAGTGGAATTCCAGAATGTGTCATCAGGCTCAGTTCCTCAGGCCATGGACCCTGTGTGGGACCCAGCGTCACCATAAAGATGCAGCTCAGGGACAAGCCCTCCAAGCTCACTGGGTTGAGAGACAGGACCCTGAGTCTGCTTTTTGGGCCTGCCAAGCCAGGTGAGCTGGCCCATGAGTCCCAGCGTGCTCAAGCCGTCTGCTGCTTCCCCTCTGCAATGGAGACTGTCCTACCGCCCTGGAGACCTGGCTCCAAGAGGAAAGAGCACGAATGGATCGGGTTTTAAGTTCTGAGGTCTTTTTTGTATAGACATATGTGTCTTTATTAGAACCATGTGCCAGGCTGCTGTGCCTTGACTGAGTTCTTTTGGAGGTCACAAGCCATTGTCCCTGGTCTTCAGGACTACACAGGTCAGAATCAGTTTTTCTATTATGAATTATGATGATTCTCACATGATTGTTTACAACCCTCCTTCCCACCCTCCCTTCCTTCTCTCTTTTCTTTCTTCCTTTCTCCTTCCCTTTATCTTTCTCCCTTTCCTTCTCTTTTTCCTTCCTTCTCTTTCTCTCTGTCTCTCCTTCATTTTTCTTAATGACTGCCACGAACACCTGTCCCAAAAGGAAAAGTTTTAACAAAAAGTCAAGACATAATCTTACAATTAAAAGTGGATATGTTAGCCTGGGGAAAAGCTACAGAGTCTACACTTTTATTTTACCTTAGACCAGGAGAAACTGAAGCAAGCCTCTGGGAGCCACTGCTGGACGGTTTGTGTGGTTTGTAGTTGTGTCCTCCCACCTTGCAGTCAAGCTCTGGGCAGTAAGAGACAGGATAAATATGTCATGGGGACTGTTGTATGCATCCAGGGAACTGAAGGAGATAATAGAAAAATAATGTGCTGGGGAAAAGCTTTTAAATGCCATGCCTTAGTTCATTTTCTGTTGCTGTAACAAAAGACCTGAGAGCAGATAATTTATAAAGAAGAGAGGTTTATTTAATTCACAGTTCTGGCACTAGCATCTTTTAAGGTCCTTCTTTTGTGTTACATCATAACATGGTGGAGGGCATCACATGGTGAGATATGACAGGTGTCTACAGTAAGTCTCTTATTTTTATAAATCTACAGCAGCCATTGTGGAAGTCCACCTTGAGGACCTCATTTAATCTTAATTACCTCCCAAAGGGCCCCACCTCCTATTACCATCAACAAGTAAATTTGGGGAAATGGACCAAAGTTCATCCAATACATAACTTGTTGTTTGTTTTTGTTTTTGTTTTTTTATGACAGGGACAGTGAGAGAGAGAGAGAGAATTGATTTTATTTAGTTTTTCGTGTGGCTTTCATTGTTCTGACACTTCATTGTGTATGTGGTGCTGGGGTTTGAACCTGCATCCTCAAGCATGCCAGGCAAATGCTGTAACCTCTGAGCAACTGCTCCAGCCCCCAACACATAAACTTGTGAAGGTCACACTCAAACCTTAACAGTATATTACAAAATAATGCATGCACCATGCCCCCATTTTTGTTTTTTTTTTTACATTTATTAAAAGTATATAGCGATACAGGATACAGATGAGGGGGAAACATTGTCAAAACTGTAGCAATCAATGTGTATAAACTTTGTTAACCAGGGGTAATGCTAACGCATAGATAAGCTACTATGGGTTTCATCTATTGCAGTTTCCCCCAGAAGAACTCATGTGTTAAATGGGTATCTAGTGTAGGAATAACATCGGCTTCTGGGA
>PVKS010001419.1:0-74410 GCA_004027875.1 Aplodontia rufa | reverse complement strand
GCTCCAAGTTACCTAGGGAGCTTTCGCCCCTGTTGCACTGAAAGTCATTCAATTTGAGGCTTTGTGAGGTCAGCCGTCTGTCCTACTGCTTCAACATAAATTCTAGTATCAACAGATGAGAGAAACCATTCGGCCCTTAAGTCTCTGAGCTTGGGAGACTTCACTAAGCATAATTCTGTCCATCTCCATCCATTTGACTTCGAAAGCTATAATATCATCTTCTCTGATGCATGCCCCCATTTTGTAAGATGCACATATATATGCAGACAATCCCAGATGCACAGAAGAGACGCCAGCACAATCCCACAGGGTTATTCCTGATTGGAAGAGTAATGATAAATTTGTTTATTTTTTTCTTACATTTTGTAATCAGAAACAGAAGGAACAAAGGATCCAAGGGGGGAAAAAAAGAAACCCAAGAAATCGTGCAACACTACGCAAGACGTTGGCCAATGGTCTCCTTGGGGCTTGCAGAATTTCTGTGAAGCCACATCTTGGACTGCAGAAGGCTGTGCTAGTGACACTCACCTTCCATCATCACATTGCTAGGGCTGGGCCTGGTGCCTGGTGCCATGCACTACGTGATCAAGCGGTGTGTGGTAAGTGATCCGCTTTCCTGACTGGGCCAGCCAGTGTGGCTCCTGGCCAAGTGGAGCCTACAGAGAAAAACTGCCACTTCAGTGGGCGACCATGCTGCAACTACTTTCAGAGTTAAAAAAAAAAAGTATTCGGGGCTTTGAGTGCACCTTTTCTTGAAAGAATGGAACAAGGCGACCTCTAGCATAATAGAAAGAGCTCCTGTTAAAATAAACTGTCTTGAAAATATGAGGGGGCGGGGTGGGGGTAGGTCTTCTATTGATTAGGCTTCTTGGTGACAAGCACGGAAGTCAGTTCATTCTCGCCAATTCAAGCAAGAAAGAAATGCATTGGAAAGGTTTCTAGTACTTCCCTGTTTGGACAGGAAGACTGCAGAGCCCAGCTGATAAAACAGGCAGGACTTGAGAGCTGTGGAGCTATGGGACTCCTGCTCGGGTCCCCGAGCCCTGCTTCCTCAACAGAACAGTTATTTTGAGTCCGAGTCTTAACAGGTTCACCAGGATGGTTAAAATCTTGATAATGAATCCAAAAGTGTCTGGTTTCAAGTCACACCACCCAGGACCTTCTGCAAATTCCATAACCTCCGCACCTCAGTTTCCACATCTATGAAGTGAGGATAACGAAGGTACCAACTGGAGCTAGTTACTTGTTGCTGTATAACAAATTATCCCCCCAAATTTAGTGACTAAGCCAGCAATAAACATGTACAATCCCAGTTTCTGTGGCTCAGGTGTTTGGGAGTGGCTTAGCTGGACAATGAGTTTCCTCGTGAGGTTCTGCCAGGTGTTGGTCAGGGTTGCAAATCACCGGAAGGATCAACTGAGGCTGAAAGATCTGTTTCCAAAAAGGCTCACTCGCGGCTGGCAAGCTGGGGCTGCCAGTAGCAGGCTCCGCTGCTCTGCACATGGGCTGGTTTAGTGTCCTCACAGTGGGACTGTTTTCTCCCTCCGAGTAAGTGATAGCAAAGAGAGTCAAACGAAGCTGCATCCTCTTTATGACCAAGCCTTCGAAGTCACATGACATCGCTTCTGTTCACAGCATTGTATTCATTACAGAACCCTGTAAGTCCATCCCCAGGCACGGAGAAGAAAGTTAGACTCCACTCCCCCTCACCAAGACAGAATTTTAAAATTCCATATAGTTCATTTAAAAATCAGTTCTGTTAATTTATATGACAATTAAGAATAAGCTATGCTTGTGTGTATATATACATACATATACATATTTCATGAAATATGCATAGTTTCAAGTCTTAGCCATTTTCTTTCTCAAATTGGGCTCCATCTTATGAAGAGAGGAATACCAAAAATTTTTGCAGCTGTATTTTATAACTACCACAGTACTTGTTGAGATTTTCATAAAGATTGAATAAGTTAATACAAGTGGAGTACTTAAAATAGTGCCTGGAATATGGTCATTACCATCTAAATGATTGACTGTTGTTTGTACTAATTTTTATTTTATTTATTTATTTTTTTGGTACTGGGGCTTGAACCCAGCAGGGCTTAACCACAGAGACATAGCCCCAGCCCTTTTTAATTTATCTTATTTTTTCATTTTTGAGACAGGGTTTTGCTAAGTTGTTCAGGGCCTCACTAAGTTGTTGAGGCTGACTTTGAACTTGCAAACCTCCTTCTTCAGCCTCCCTGACTCACTGGGATTACAGGCATGTGTCACCACACCCCACCTTGACTGTCCTTAGTACTGTTACTAATGTTACTACAGTTGCTGATTTTATTCTCCCTTCCCACCCTGACAGGTCACTTGCTCCTCACTGTTCCTTCTATCCCAGAGCCACTACAGACATGCTCTTGACCTCCCAGGGGCAGCAAAGAGGCCTCCTCTTTAAGACTGGCTCCTCCTCTTTTATCTGCAAAGGGGAGGGGGGGACCGTTCAGCTACAGCAGGACTCCCATAGTGGTCAGATATGGCTCTTTAGCGTGAGGAAATAGTGGTCCACGCAGCTGCTAAAGGGCTGGTCCTTGCTTCGTCTCTTCAGGTAGTATACTCCCAACAGTGGGCTTGAGAAAATCCCCAGGCACACAAGGTTGTCTTAGTGGAAGATGCACAGGGTCCCTTGCCAGTCGGTGCCCAACCTGGAGCCTCAGCTGCATCAGCCGTGAGGAAGCAGGGTCTCCTAATTGCTCTGCTCAGACTGGGCACTATTTTAAAACATTTAGATCATGTATTGCATGTGCTAGCTTTGACCAGCCTCCAAGGCAGACACTATGTGTGTGAACAAATCACAGACAGGCAGCTGGTCGCTCGTCCTGCATGGCTTTGGCTTTTCCGTAGTCCAGCTTCTACCTAGACTTCTTTTCTTTGACCGTTGGGTGTGATGTGGACAGGTGAGATGTCAGGGCTAGAGGCACGCATGAGCATGTGCTCGTCCCGGGTGTGGCATGCTGAGTGTGGCATGCTTGCCCGAGGCTTCCCTTCTTCCGCAGGTGCTATATCCTGGGTCTGGGACTCAGAACCTTATTACCATGGACCACTTGGGCTCCTCGAGGAAGGGATGCCAGGATCCTTCCTCAGAGTGCACAGCAGTCCTCCCTTCACGCCACTCTGGCTACCGTGGTTACCTAGCCGTGAACACTCAAGGCAGGCAGGTCTCAAAGTCTAGAGAAGATGGGGGAGCAGAGGAAGGAGGGAGACTTAAATCTTTACAGAGGTGTGAGTACCCTTTGCGTTCTGCTCTGTAATGGATCCTATTTGACTAAAAATATGAAGAGGAACAGAAATACTGGACTTCCCTTTAGTTCAGAAATCAGACTGTCCATATTTACACTTGGCGGGTCCTTGTTTCTGTTTCTGAGGTTTTATCTAAGAGTGGAAGAGGCAAAGGAGCATGATCATAGAAATTAATGGCCATGAGCGATAAATCTGGACTTTCACAATGAGGGTTCAGCCCACGGTTTCCCCCTGTCTCGTCTCGAAGGAACATGTGAGCTTGGTCTACCCTATGGCTCTGTAACCTGCTCTGGCAGTGAAGGGGGTTCAGAGCTGCGCAAGCTGGAGCATTGGACAAAGCTGAAGCTGAGCTGGTGCGGTGAGGGGTTCACAGTGGTGGTGTTGAAACCTCTATGAGAAAAACGACAGCAGATCTGGATTTTGCTAACTGATTCCGCAACACAGTAAATAATAAGAGGTAAAGTCTTGTCCCTAGTATAGGAGCAATATTGTGGATTAGATAATTCTTTTTTTCTTAAATTAAGAGACAGATTCTCACCATGTTACCCAGGCTGGCTTTGAACTCATGATCCCCCTGCCTCAGTCTCCCAGATAGTTGCCACTACAAGCCAACACCACCAGGTTCAGCTTAGGAAAGAGCTTTGTCATGGGGGTTCTGTCCTGTGCCCTGCAAGATGTTCAGCAGCATCCCTGGCTTCCCCCATCCCCTGGATGCCAGGAGCAACCCTCCAGTTGTGATGACCAAGAATGGTTCCAGGCATTATAAAACGTCCCCCAGAGCTATGGTTTGGATATGGCTTGCATGTGTCCTCCAAACGTTCCTTATTGGAAGCTTGGTCCCTGGTATGGCAGTGTTGAGGTGGTGAACCTTTAACCTTCAGAGTGGTGAATCTTCACCTGCCTAGTGGGAGGTACTCAGGTAACTGGGGATGCTGCCCTGGGAAGGGACCCTGGTTAGCTCCTGTGAGAGTGAGAAGCCTGTCCCATCTCACCAGGGTGAGATGTCTGATTGAATGCCTCTGTTTTCCTGTCTCACCCCATCACCTTTTCTACATACTTTCCCACTGTTGTGACCATGACACCCTAACCAGAGGTTGAGTAGATGGGGCCACCTGAACTTGGACTTTCAGTCTCCAAAACTGAGCTTAAAAACTTTTTTCTTGGGGGTTGGGGATTTAGCTCAGTGGCAGAGTGCTTGCTTAGCACGCGCAAGGCCCCGAGTTCAGTCCTCAGCCCTGAGAAAAAAAACAAACAAACTTTTTTCTTGGGGCTGGAGAAGTTGCTAAGTGGTTAGCACTTGTCTGTTATGTATGAGGACCAGAGTTCAAACCCCAGCATCATGTACATATCTGGGTGTCACAGAAACCAGAACCAGATGAAAAATAAATAAAAATTGATTTTCTGTCTCTTTCTCTCTCTTAAAAAATTTTTTTCTTTATAAAGTACCCAGCCTCAGATATTTTTTTTTTCAGAGAGAAAGACAGTGAGAGTCAGAGAAAGAAAGAAACAACTTTATTTAGTTTTTCACATGGCCTTAGTTGCTCCAACACTTAGTTGTGTACGTGGTGCTGGGGTTTGAACCCAGGTCCTCGTGCTTGCCAGGCAAGCACCAAAACTGCTGAGCCACCGCTCCAGCCCCCAGATATTTTGTTTTAGCAACAGATATACACAACCAGTCAAGCCACACCATGTGGAATCAGACTGCCTTGATTCCAAACCCAGTTTGCAACTTGTATGAGAACAAAATGAGTTAAGGAACATAAAGTCACGTTTATGTTCATTAACTCCAAACCAGTTTCAAAAAGTTGTGCAGGGCTCAACAGATGCATCCATCCTATCTGGAAGTCCTTATGGTGTTTTAAAAAAAATCACACAATTTCCCCCAATATGTATGTATTATTTTCCAAGAAGGCTACTAAGCTGTTAAATCATAATGTCTTGTTAAGTCGCTGGACTCCAGCTCCTCAATAAAAGGGAGCTGTTAGGTGGTTCTTTTGGCGTATGGGGGCCCTGAAGGTGAGAGTAGAGGACTCTCTGCACTCATTCTTTTGCCATTTGGTGGAACGTTGGAGGGTAATGATAGAGAAGCTCTTCCGTCAGACCTCACTCTTGGTTGTTCTGGGGAAATTTCTTTGTTTCTATATCAATCAATCTATGATAATAGAATCAATCAATATCTATCTATTGCTCACTTTCTCTCCCTGCCCAGCCCATTTTTTCCTCCCAAAGAGACTAATATCCCTTGGCCCCAATCAGGCAGTCACCAAAGCCCTGTCTGAGGATTCCTTCATTTCAATCTGCTTTTCAACTTGAACTTCATCAAGGTTCAAGCTGAGCACATCCCACTGACACACTCTGCTCCTCAGGTTGGAAGTCACATTGTAAATTCAGACCCACATGAAAGCGACAAGCAGACACAGAAATACAGCCCTTCCCAAGGCAGCACCTCAGACTAGCACACCCAGCTCTACAGAGACAACTGCAAAACAGAATGGGCAACTGGGGGAGGCCTGGGAATACCGCAAAAGGGTGAGGAGTGAGGGCATGGGTGCTCAGCGGGTTCTGGGAGAAGTGTTCACTGGGTCTCAGGCCACAAGCACTTTTTCATTCTCTAACTGGTTCACTTATTAGAACAGAAAACTCGACTGTAGTAATGTGGTGGGAGTGCATGGGGCAGGAGCAGGTGACCTGGCTTTTATTACTAACCAGGGGCCACTTCAGACAAGTCATTCCTGTTGGGCCTAAGTTTCCTCATCTGTAACAAAACTGGACCATCCAGTGCTCCACAGACTGCCCATTCGCAGCTTGCTTGTGCACCTGACAGCCTTGGAATAGCTCAATGTCAAGTTTATTCAAGATTGTGGAGAGCCACCCTTTCTACAAGCAAACATTTTATATCATTGTTCAGAATGCAGTTTTTAAGTGCATTTTTATTATAGTAGCTAATACTTAACATTTAATCAGTGTTTACTGTGTATCCAATGGTTGTGCTAAACGCCTAATGAGATCCTGACAATAACCTAACGGTAGTATTATTATTACTATTTTACAGATGAAAAAACGGGAGTACCAAGAGATTAATCCGTCTGAAGTCACATGTTATTAAGTAATGATGGAATAATCCCCCTTCAAATAAATCTGGCTCATCACAAGCTGCTCTGCTCTATGCCTCCAACGTGTTGGGCTTCTTTAGCGAAACAGACAAAACAATATCCAAAGTTCAGCTCTGACACTCTTAAATCAAATTTAGCTAAACGGGAGGACAGATGGCATCACACCCGGATCGCTGGAGGCTGGAGGCTGTGGCAGCTCCGTGGGCTGGGGGATTCTCTAGGTGGGATTTCCGACCTCTTGGGAGCTTCCAAACGGCCCCAGAGCTTGAGGCCTCCACGTCCGCAGTCGCCTTTGTGCCCAGCTGGCTTTGCCTGGCACTTCCTTGTTCCCGCCGCGTCCCGGTCTCAGCTTCCTACGCCCAACGCCCGCGCAGCTCTGGCGGGAGGGGTCCAGAGGGGCGATGTCGCAACCACCTCCCTCCCACTTTCCCCGCCTCGGAACTCAGTCACCTCCCAGATGAGCGCGCTCGCAGACCGCTGCGGGCGGCCGGGTGCCCGGAATGTCCCCTGAGTGCACGCAGACCACAGTCACTAGTCCTCCTCTTGGTCTGGAGCAAGTCAACCGCACCTGGTTCCCCTTCTTCTCTGACGTCAAGGGAGACCACCGGCTGGTGCTGAGCGCCGTGGAGACGATCGTGCTGGCGCTCATCTTTGCGGTGTCGCTGCTGGGTAACGTGTGCGCTCTGGTGCTGGTGGCGCGCCGACGGCGCCGCGGGGCGACCGCCAGTCTGGTGCTCAACCTCTTCTGCGCAGACCTACTCTTCACCAGCTCCATCCCACTGGTGCTAGCCGTGCGCTGGACCGAGGCTTGGCTGCTGGGCCCGGTCGCTTGCCATCTGCTCTTCTACTTAATGAGTTTGAGCGGCAGCGTCACCATTCTCACGCTGGCCGCAGTCGGCCTGGAGCGCATGGTGTGCATCGTGCGCCTGCAGCGCGGAGTGCGCGGCCCCGGGCGGCGGGTGCAGGCTGCGCTGCTGGCGTTCATCTGGGGCTACTCCGCGCTCGCCGCGCTGCCGCTGTGCGTCTTCTTCCGCGTGATCCCGCAGCAGCTCCCCGGCGCGGACCAGGTGAGCGCTGGGCTGCGCACTCTGAGACCCGTGTCCGGGCGGGCTGGGGTAGGGCCGGGGATCCGACGGAAGCGGTGAACTGGAGTATGACTAACAGCCGGCCTTTGTGGCACAGATGTCAGACCCTGTGCCCAGCGCTGTGTACTTTAATTTCTTAAATCTCACAACCCTGTGATGTATGCTCCCCAACTCTGTAGGTGGCGGTATCCCAAATTCTTACAAAATGCAACTGTCCAGAGGCTAATTAAATAATGGGGAGTTTGGGAGCCAGACAGAACTTCGGGGTTCGAGATGGCTAATTACATTGAATTGAATTTTGCTCTCTGGCCAGGTGTTAACCCTACGTACTGTGGTTATCACACTCACTTTACGGGTGAGGAAGCTGAGATACACAGAGGAGTAATAACTTGTCCAGAGTATCTCATCCTTAATTCGAGGAGGAGCTAGGCTCGTGCCCAGAAGTTTCTGTGCTGGTAAGGGTTGGCATCCTGTGCGAAAACCCTCAGGCAGATGTGCAGATGGCTGGGGGGAAGTGCGTTGGAAACCTAGGGCCGCCAGACCCAATGTTTCCTCTAAAGAACTTGTGGCTTTCTCTCTGGAATCCTCAGTTTTTCCAGCAGCGAGAAGTAAAGATTACACTAGACCATGGGATATTACTCTGGGAGCCTTGGACGGTGGCTTCAGGGTATCCTGGGCGCCGGAATTATTCTTGCGCAGATTCCAGAGCTTTGTTCTGGATGGCGAGTTCATGGTTGTCATTCGGGTCGTGGAGAGGTTCATGGTCTAAAAAAGATTCTCTGAACAATGCAACACTTGCTCCGGTGACTTCAAGTTCCATGAACCAAAATTGTGAACGCACAGCTATTCTCATCGCCACCCTGGGTTCTGGGGCTGCAAGGTCCGGATCCCAGATCTAGCCAGGGCTCCAGAGATGGCGTTGGGGTCGCAGTGGAGGACTGTGGTGGCAGGCGGTATTCCAGGTGTTTTTCACTCTCTATTACGCCTCAAGGAGAGAGACAGGGAAAAGGATTTAGATCTGTGAGGAATACCAGGAACCATGAGTAGTGGTTGAGGCTCAGCCTCAGGGAGGCTGGATTCTTGACCCTGGCCCTTTCCCTACTGAGGCCACTGATTTTCTGGCCCTGGGGAGCTAACTCTCGCCCCAGGCCCTAGGAAGGAGAGTGAGGCACCTTGAGCAATCCAGGCACAAACAAATTGTTATCTAGAATAGAGAGGAGGAGAGGAGGAGGGAGGGAGATGTGGCCTGGGAGATGGAGAAGAGAAGAACATCATTCCACCAGGGACACTCTTAGTTTGTGACCCTCCAGAGCTTTGACACAGAGGTGGGCATCTCTGGGTATTGCCCAGACCAATCACACAGGCCCTTGGTTGAGGGTTCGAATAGATGGAGGCTGCCTCCTGGGCAAGCAGTAGTGTGTGTGTCTCCTAAAAATCTGCTCCTAATAGTTTATTTTTGCATGGATTGCATTTTGGGGTGTTTGAGGATGGCTTTGAATGACTCACTAGCGGGAAGGAATCAGTCCTATGGCACCTGATCAAAGAACATGTAAGCTTATGGCCAAGGACAGCCAGGATTGGCTGAGCTAGTGAGTGCTATTGGTCAGGGGAGACCAAGAGCTCTAGCTCAGAGGGCAGGCTTGTCCTTAATCCCAGATACACCTGAGTGTGGAGATGGACCACATAGGTGGTTCTAGAGTAGGTGGAAGCCCAGGCCTAACTCCACACTGGCAGGGTCAGCTACGGGATGGGTTCTGCCATCAGCTTGTGTGTGTGTGTGTGGGGGGGGCCTGTAACTATCCTGTCACTGAGTTATAGTATTGCTGTGTTTTTCACAGAACTTGAGACTCTCTCTCCAGTGTTTTCTTAACAGAGAAAAAAAGTGAGAATTAAAAGCCAAGCAGAACATTTTTTTAAGGGTTCC
Source organism: Aplodontia rufa (assembly GCA_004027875.1). Lineage (NCBI taxonomy): Eukaryota > Metazoa > Chordata > Mammalia > Rodentia > Aplodontiidae > Aplodontia > Aplodontia rufa. The sequence goes on along the minus strand of PVKS010001419.1, from coordinate 65,000 downwards.
TTAAATTTCCAGATGCATATTTTGTACCCTCTCTTTGACAATTGTTTCAGGTACAGTCCTACTTTACAGGCAAACAACATTAAGAAAGGAGGCTCTTGTCCCCTCCCATCCAAAAACCCCAAGCCAAAACTGTGTGCTCACATGGACACCGATGACTAAGCAAGGCCCCTGGATGGATGGGGACCCTTCTGGTGTCTGGGTCACTCTGTGTTCTGCCGCACTTAGGGCATGTGTGTGCAGCAGCCCACCACAGCAATTCCAGAATGGTCAGAGTTGTCCCACAGGGCGCTTCTGTAGAGATCTGTGCTCTGTGGAAGGCACAAGGAGCCTTCTCTTGTTTTAATGAAGAAACACCTTCTTGGCTTTAAGGGTCTTTAGAGAGGGATTTGGGCAAAGCCACTGAGAGAGAATGGGCTAGAACTGTGCTTTGGAAGGGGCCAGGTGAGTCAATCACATGCCAGGTCCAAGTTATTCGAATTGATAGAGCCACCATGCCACCATGGGGGTGGGGGGTTGTAAAGAAAAAAAAAATGGGACAGTCCCTTCTGGCTCTCCATTTTCCTTGTCTTCTCCCTACCTGCCCACCATCCTGTCCCCTTCCAATCTCTCCCAGCCCTCTAGCTCACTTGAGTTTTTGTCTCTCTGGGTTACACTATTCAGCAGTCTCCTCTTATCCAAGGTTTCACAGTTTTAGTTACCTGTGGTTTCAGTTACCTGTGGATAACCAAGGTCCAAAAATATTAAAAGGAAGAGTCCAGAAATAAAACAATTCCTAAGTTTTAACTATCTTTGATTAGAGCATATTTTATTAGTTTGTGGTTAATCTCTTTCTGTGCCTAATAAACAAATTAAACTTTATCATAGGGATGTATGCACAGGGAAAAACAGTGGAGGTTTCAGTACTATCTGGTCTCTGACGTCTCTCTGGGGTCTTGGATTCCCCTGATATAAAGGAAGAACTCCTGTTTCTGTGTTTTCTGTATTCCTGCCAAGGAAGCAAACAGGAGAACTCCCTAGTTCCTCGAGGGTTGTTGCCCGAGTACGTAGGAAACACCCCACTTTATAGGTTCAGCAATTGAAAGATATAAGTTGAAAAGAATGAGAGAGAAAAAAAACTGAATGCGAACACTTAAAAAAGGGGTGTGTGTGAGATAAATCTGGTCTAGACTGAACCAAGTCTTAACATTAAAAATTAGCAAAAGGGGCTGAAGCAGTAGCTCAACAGTTAACGGCGCTTGCCTGGTATGTGCAAGTTTTCGGGTTCGAGCCCCAGCACCACGTACACAACCAAGCATTTGCGCAATGAAAGCCACAAGAAGAACTAAATAAAGTTAATTCTCTCTTTCTCTCTCTCACTGTCCCTCTCTGTTTAAAAAAAATAGCAAAAGCTTTTTTTCTTTTCTCAGTTCTCTTAACAGATCCTGCCTGTCTTTTCCCAGTAGAACACTAAATGGAGATGTTAATGGGGGATATTTTTTTTTCTCCCAAAACCATGTGCTGAGAGACTCAAATAACTCCAAGCACATCCTGGCTTCCTCCCCTCAAGGAGTGCCTGGACATTGCTCTCAGACCTTTCTGTTTACCTAAGACCCCCTAAAACAGGAACATGATAACCTTTGTCCCTTTGGGTTGTGGAAGCCCAGCAGTCTGGAGTGACCAGACTCTAAAATTTCACAGAAGTTTGAATCCCACCTCTGAACTGCTTAGGAGTTGCATGACAAAGCCTGAACTCTCCCACCTCTCTGTGTCCCACTTTCCTTGAGAACAGTGTCAACCACAGCAAATTGTCATGGGGAGTTGTGTTTAATAAATGGGCCAACAGCTGGCACCCATACAGCTAAGTGCTCAAGAACTGCTAGCTCTTATTAGTTTCCTTATCTTCGGGTATAAACATTTTAAACATTCTTCAAACAGTGTAATTCTTCTGATTGCTGTAAAATGAGAAGCTGCCTTTTTAAGAGGGTGGACACATCTTGGCAACATCAACATCTCAGTCAGGCCAGCTCTGCCTGCTCCAATGGGATGCCTGTGAGTGTGCAGTGGCCCTGGTGGGTGGTGACCCACACGGGCGGGTGGTGACCAGGTCCACCTTGGCCAGAAGGTGCTGTCCATTCATTCTACAAACATTGACCCAAGCACCCTCCCCTCTGGCCGCTGCCACAAACGACATAAATGCACTTAGATGATCTCAGACCCCAGCAGGATTCTTTAGCCCTTGGTAACCCCACAGTAGGGTGCTTACGTTTATGTTTATTTTCTGAAAGAGAAAATTCCTGAAGTCAAAACTGGCAAAGGATGGTTGCAGAAGGCAGCCTAGCTCTGCCTAATTCCTCTGGGTGTCATCTCCCACACTTCCTTAGGGCACGGGGTCCCCTGCTCCCCCGTTCTCTGACTTAACTCCAGGCCCATGCTGTCATCGGTCTCTACAGAGTGGGGATTACCTGAGGAGACCAGTACAATTTGCTTTGTTTCTAAATTCTAGAGAATATTTTAAAAATATAAGCAAGTAAGTCCAACTCTTGCCTTGATATTTTCTTTCTTTTCTGTTGGGAAGTTGATAAAAGAGCAGATGTCTAATGATCATTCCTTATTCCTTAAAATGACCTTAAAGTCTTCCATTGTATTGGAAGAGGTGGTGCTGAGAGAATGATTTACCAAGGGGTTCCCTGGGTACTGCGGGAAGGATCAGCAGAGAAGCTGCTGGAAAGCTGATGGAATTAGGTGTCATTTGCAAGCACATCAACCAGTGTGGGGAGGGATTAGCAATGCCTGTCGACAGATGTCCCCGTCCTCAGGGAAGTCCTGGAAAATCCCTCCACTGGGCAGCTTGTACTGAGCACCCTGCGCCAGGTACCAGCTGTCTTCTAGATACTGGGATGCTGCCTTGAATAAGACGGCTTGGTCCCTGCCCTTGGTTGCACACTCCGGTAGGGGCTCTTGAGAGGAAGCCAGGTTCAGAACGTTCTGGAAGGGACTCTTCCGGGCACTGGAAATCTGTGAGGGCTACTGGAGAACAGTGTCTCCACTAGGTGTGGAGATGAGAGGAAGCACGCATGACAAGGCCATGGAGGACTGGGAGTCCTTACAGGCAGAGGAAATAGCGCCCATGGCGGTGCGGGCCTGCTGCTGAGTCCTGCAAGGGGTCCGGGCCAGGCTTGGGTGGGCATGAAGGGCAGGGGTGACAAGAGGTGGTGCTACCGGGGTTGGCAGGACTCGAAGAAGAGCTGGGACACCCCTAAGGGAGTCTGGGCTTCCTTGGTGAGAGATGGCTGGTCTATGAGGGCAGGCAGGTGGGAGGTCTCTTAAGGTGGACCTCAGAGGTTCCTCTTAGTGGGGAGGGAATAGGCCAGTCCTGGGGTTCCCAGCAGCCTGGAGAATGGCAGCTGTGTGCCCTGATTTGTGGGGGTGGGATATTCAGGAGCCTGGGAAGCCTCCTGCAGAGATGTTCTCAAGACACTAGTGAGTAGAATTGGGGACAGCAGTTTTTAAAGTCTAGAGTTGGGGACAGAAAGGAGCTGACTGGAAGAAAGAAGCTGTGGAAATGAATGAGCCAGCCAGGAAGAGGTGGAGATTGGGACCGGGCAGGACACACTGGGGAATGTAAGTCACACACAGCCCTTCACTACACCGGCCTCACCTTCACCTGAGAGCTGCTCCCCTGCCTGGGGTCCCACTGAAGCAGTGGACATAGCTCTCCTGAGCAGCCTATCCCCAGCCCTCTGAAGTGCTCTGGGCACCTCTGGCTGCCTGTGGTGAAGTTTCTTCTGCCGCCCTCCCTCCCTGACTGCCTCTGTAGCTTCCTGGTGCCTCCCAGTGGCTTAGGCGCAGTCAGTTAAGTGGTTGAGCAAATCAATTAACGTCAGTTCCACTTCTGTAGCTCAGTAATTAGGCAGGCCTAGCATTTTTATTTTTCACATTTCCTTCTTAAAATCAGGAAATATTTCAGATGTGCAGAAAAAACAGAGAACACAGTAACATTTCTGTCCCCACCTTCCAGATTTGACCTGCTGCCCAACTTCTCTAAACACCGCAGCCTGCAGGAGAAAACCTGGAGTCAAAACCCTTCGTCAGATGGGTTTTTCTATAGAAGTAAAGTTACTCAATTCAGCTCTGAGTGTGGGCCTGGTGCGTTGTTTGTTTCCTGATGGGCACAGACACTGTGTTAATCAACAATACCATGTGATGCCTCCCAGAAAGCATAGAAATCCATCTCCTAGGCCACAGGGGCCACTCCCACTGCCTCTGAGCTCACGATGGGTGCTGCGCAGAGTCTGTGTCTCACTTCCTGATCACACTTCCTGCCTGGAATGAGACTCACAAATCAAAAAGGTGAAAGAGCAGCTTCATTATCGGAATTTGGGAAGTTTCCTGGGATGGGTGCATTGTCTGTTGAAAAAGCTTGCCTGGCATGCGTGAAAACTGGGTAAAAGCCCACCTAGGAGTTAACACAGTTAGCTTTCTGGAGAGGACTTCCCAGTCTTGTCTCTGCACTGCATAAGCAGAGATGTCTGTATTTTCACTCACAAATCACAACTTAAGTTCAGCTTCCTGGGATCTGGGGTTGGGGATTAGCTCAGTGGGAGAGCGCTTGCCTAGCATGCACAAGGCCCCCTAGTTCTGTCCCCAGCCCTGGAAAAAAAAAAAAAAACATGCTCGGATCATTCCAAGGTTAGTGAATGCGGTTGGGAATGGAAATCACAAGGTGAATAGCAGATAAACTGTGTGCATATTCAATGAGGTTGAAGGTGGGGTGGGGTCTAAGGCAAGTTGAGGAGGGTTACACAAGTTATTTTGAAATAGTAATCCTTGACTACAAGGATCCATGAAAGAGTTGGCAGCAGTCCACGGTTGGACAGACAATTGCTGAACCAATGTCCTCCAAAGGATTTTAGTGCAAGATTGTGGTTCTGCTAGATCTTTGTGATAGCTCTTGTTATCAGGCGTACATGCACGAGATGCCCTTCTTCATCATCTCCCAGCTTTATTAATTGATTTTGGGTAGGGTTGGCACAAGCAACTCCATTTTGATTCTGACAACTTTCACACAGGCACACAGTTTAGGGACCTGCTTTTCTGTCCCCACTCCCCAGGGAATCTGAAGGGAGTGTTCAAAGAGCCGTGGGAACCTCGCTGCCAGTATTCAGAAGGTCCTCGAGACGCACAAGTTTCTTTAAACCACCAAAACACATTTAATAAGCCATCTCGCATCAGGAGCAGATGGTGAGGGTAAAGAATGGCTGGCCATTTGCTAGCCATTTAACAAAGTGAGGAAAGGAAGCAACACTCTCACCTCCCCTTTCAAGGTACTAATGTGATCAAAACACCCTTCCCCACTTGTCTTGCTTTAGAATGAGTCTTCTCAGTAGGTCCCTGGGTGTCCTTTATAGCTATGTAGCTTTTAAAATTTTTTTTGAAAGAGAAAGAGGGACAATGAGAGAATCAACTTTATTTAGTTTTTCATGTGGCTTTCTTTGCTTCGAGACATTGTGTGTACGTGGGGCTGGGGTTTGAACTCGCGTCCTTGTGCATGCCAGGCCAGCGCTGTAACCGCTGAGCCACCGCTCCAGCCCTCAAGCCATCTTCTTGGAGTAAAGGCTGACTGGGTCCTCCTGCCCTCCCCCTCCCCTTCCTTTTCCTCCTCCTTCTCGTCCTCTTCTACTTTTACAAAACTTGTTTCCAATCCAGGGCCTGGCACATGCTAGGCAAGTGCTCTACCACTGAGTTACATCCCCAGCCCTTTTTATTTTTTATTTTGAGACAAGCTCTCACTAAGTTGGCCAGTTTGCCCTTGAACTGGAAATCTTCCTGCCTCAGCCTCCTGAGCAGCTGGGATTACAGGCCTGAGCCACTGCATTCAGCAGTCCGGTTCTTTGATGAAGTTTGACACACTGTGTGTGTGGAGCATGGGAATGTGCATGTTTCCTTTATTTTGAGACAGGGATCTTACTATGTTGCCCAGGCTGGCTGCAAACTCCTAGGCTCAAGCCATTCTCCTGCCTCAGTCTCCCAAGCCGCTGGGACTTACAGACATGCTTCACCACGCCCGGTTGACACATTGAATGCGATCCAAATAAAGACTTGGATGACTTCGCATAGACCCTTGGCCTTCAGCGTGGAAAGTAGAGTGCACTGAAGCCTCCCTCCCATTTCCGCATGTGTGTAGCGCATCCTTTCCAGTCCATGTAACCTGTCGGGGCAAGTGTTCGTGTGGGGGCTTTTGGAGGGGATGGATTCTGGGGAGTTCTGCTGTGCCAGTGTAGCACAGCTGGGTAGTGTCAGGTAACCCCCAACTGGGACTGAGCTCTAAAGGCTAAAGGAGAAGCCAGCAGTGATGGGTGCTCATTTTTTCTTTTGCAACTAGGAAATTCCAATTTGCACACTGGTTTGGCCCAGCATCGCTGGAGAAATCGCGTGGGATGCGTCTTTTGTGGCTTTGAACTTCCTGGTGCCGGGACTGGTCATTGTGATCAGCTACTCCAAAATTTTACAGGTATGTTTGTTTCAGGTGCTGCCACTGAACTTCACTCAGGCTGCAGGCATTTCTGGTAGATTCCCAGAATTTCCAGGCCGGAAGACACCTGAGAGGTCACACCAGTTCGGTCTGGATTCACCAACCAGCTCTACCCCCTCAGCAACATAATGAGGGTTTCTTTTTTCCCCTCTCTCTCATCACTAAAGTAATACAGGTTCATTATAAAGACTCAGATTGAGAATGGGCACAGATCATAGCACAGAAACTGAAACTCTCTCCTACTTCCATTAACAACCCAAGTATGTTGTCGCAGATGATTTTTTCTTATAAATTTACACATATATCATAGACACTGTGTGTTTGAGGAGCCATATGAAACTGCAGGTTGAATTAGTCTGATAGAGAGCTGTTATTCCTTTCAGATGCGAGATCCGACTGTCGGCTTCCGTGACTTCCTTTTTTTCACTTAATGCCATATCATGGCATCTTTCCGTGTGGGTTCCTGTACCTTATCTCATTTTTCCTAAAGGCTGCGTGGCCTCCTGTCTTGTAGACGTGATGTAATTGATTTTATGGGTTTCTGGGCTGTGTCCGTTGTTTCCCCACCACAAACACAGCCATGACTGAGAATGTACACTTTTGGAGACTTTTTATTGAAGCATACTATACCAACAGAGAAGCACACCCAGCTTACGAGTTCTGCTTGGCAAACTCAACACACTCATAAAGGCAGCTCCCGGATCCCGAAAGGGAATGTGACCAGAAGCCCCTCCTCGTACTTCCGGTCACCCCCTCCCTGGGAACGTCCCTTTCAAATGTGTACTGACACAGGAAACGATGTCTACCCTCAGAGCGAATATGTACAGGGGCAGGGAAAGGCGGACCACCTCTGCTCCCTGCCGTATGGGAAGGCAGCCCTCCGGTGGAGGGTCAGGCCCAGCAAGCATCACATATGCGGATTTGCGCTGCAAAGCCTTCTAATCCTCTCCGAGGCGTGCAGCTGTTGAAGCTTGGTTTTACAGCGTGTTCCATAGAGGTCATCTGCTAAATAAGCGTATTGAAGTAGAAAGACCTGCTTGCTGTCTGCCACTTTTATAGCCTTTCTTTGTGGCTGAGGATCTGTGACCTTCTTATATGCTCAGAACTAGGCCAACCTCCACCCAGGTCTGCTGGTCCCTTCCTGGTCCTGTGGGAGGTCCCCCCCCCCCCCAAGAATCATCTCCACCAGATTCAGCCTAGACTTAAGTCTTTTGGGAAAATTCCCAGGAGTGGGATAGCTGGGTCGTAAGGTGGTTCCATCCTTAATTTTTTTGAGGATTCTCCATACAGCTTTCCATAGTGGCTGAACCAGTTTGCAGTCCCATCAGCCTAGACTTAAGGCCTGGAAAGTGCTTTCGGTGGGGGCCTAGAATATTTTAATGTTATAAAAGAGTTAGCAGCTAGCATTAAGTGGAAAGGAAAGAAGTGAGAGAAGAGTGAAGTTTTCTAAATTTTAACTTTACTTAACAAATATTTAGGTAGTGTTCAGCGTGTTATCAAGAACTAACTCATTTAATCCTACAGATGAGAAAACCCAGGCACAGAGAGGTTATGTAGTTTACCCAACGTCACACAGCTCATGAGTGGGAGTCTCAAGATTTAAACCATGTGCCCTGGGCCTAGATTCACAACACTTAATTCCTCAGACATTTGTTAAGAGCCTACTGTGTGCAAAGTGCTGGTGGGGAGTAGAGGTAGGTCAAGAGTGTGCAACTCACATTCTCTAGAATAAACTTAGACACAAAAAGGAAAGAGAAGACACAGGTGCTGCTATTTAAGGCAAATAACTCTGGTGCACAGGGTGGACTGAGGTGCGCATAACACTTTGCAAACTGCTGAATGCTGCACAGATACAAAGGAGGAGAGCAAAGGCCGTGAAGACAGGCAGTGAGACTTACAGGGATATTTTAATGACTTGGCTTTGAGTCTTGAATCTGCCGCTAATTTACTGTGTGGCCTTGAGCAACTTACTCACACTCTCTGAGCTCCATTTCCCTCATCAGCAAAATGGCAACCATCTTTCAACAGCGAGAGGTTGTTGAGATACCACTGGTGGGACGTCTAGTGTCTGCCCGCCCACAGTAGGTGGTGAATTAATTATGCCTGTTGTTGCTTGTTCCGTAGAGTTGTTCTTCCAAACTTTCTCTCCATGCTGAGAAAGGGCATCGATGAGATATGGCGGGCTGATTGGGAGGGGATGGCAGCGTCTGGCTCTTCTTCTCGAGTCCACTCCCAAGCCCCTGAGAGTCTGGGGAGGGGGGCTCTGGTGTGCCCCCTTTGCATGTGTGCCACACACTTCTGAGCTTTCTGCCAGCAGGGATGATCCTCCTCCATTTTATTCCCAGCGTCAGAGCCCACCTGGGAAAATTGGAGACAACCCAGTGAATTGGGAGAGGTCTCCACGTCTCCACCTGCTTCTAAGCAACGATTTATCAGTCTCCGTGCACTCTGCATCTAAACCCGTAGCCAGGCCTCTGTCCATCACAGACCCCAGGTTGGCTCCCGGATGCCCCGGATCTGTCATGACTCACAATGGTGCAGTAGTGCACCCGGTCAAGGTCAAAGATCTAATTTAGATCCTGTCACTTCCCTCACACAAGCAGCAAAATCCAAAGCCCTCACCTAAAAGCCCCATGTGATCTGGCCCCTTTCTGCCCCCCTAAGCTCTTCTTCTCTCCTTGTTCATGTCCAGGTTGGCCTCGGGATGGCCCCTCACACATGGCAACATATGTATGCCTCTGGGCCTTTGCACCTGCCACGTCCTCTCCTGGGTCTCTCTTTGCTAGATGCTTATGGGCCACTTCCCACTTGCTCAAAATAATCTTGTACAGAAATACTGTCATTCTCTGACCCATTACCTTGACTTATTTCTCTTCAAAACACTTAGAAACCCTGCGCAGTCTGTTTGTGAATTCTCTGTGCACGGTCTGTCTTGCCCCTGTTGTGCAAGCTCCACGAGGGTAGAGAAGTTTGCCCAGAGCTGTGTCCCTGTGCCTAGAGCAGAACCTGGCTTGGGCATTGTAGGTGCTCAGCACATACTTGTTGAAGGAGTGGAGCTTGAGCCTGGGAGCGCACAGAAAGGTCCTACAGGGCCTTCTCTTTTTGCACAGTAGGAAAATCTTTGGACAAAGCATTGTAATACTGGGATTCTACACCAAATTTTATTACCATGTGACCTTGGACAATTCACTTAATTAGCTCAAGACTCAGGACTCAGTTTCCACTGAAGGTAAATGTCCGGTCCCAGCCGGCAGGAACCGGACATCTCTCATTCGGCAGTTGACTGGGAATGAAGTAGACCCACTGACCCCGAGTTCTCCAAGAGCTTCATTTTTCCCTCTCTCTCACTAGAGGCCTCCAAGCGCTTCCTTCTCCGCCTTCCCTCTTTTAGAGGCAAGGCCTTAAAACATACATCTCCTCTCACTCGAGTCTTTTGCATTTCCTTCCTCTTCACTAGAGGCAAGGCTTTTACATTTAGAGTCAAGGCTGTTCACACTTTCTCTCTTTAAAGTCCCCGTTTCTACTGCCGAGGCTTTTCTTCCTCTCTCACTGCCTGCATATTAAGTTTTCTTCTTCTGCCGCTGCTGCTGCTGCTTCTTTGACTAGTGGCTACGCTTTTTCTCCGAACGCCCGGTATTTATCTGTTACAACAACCAATAGGGACACGGTGCAAACACATTCAACCAATTGTAACAAATGAGCGGCCAAATAGCTTAGTCCTGTGGTCAGGCAGTTTGCTAATCACAAGCCAGCTGGGCCTCTTAGAGTTGTTTACCACCAATTCTTTTCTCTGGCATCCGGCCAGGCGTCATGTTGGCCTTAGTCTCCAACAGTCTCCAACAGGTAAACATGACCTAGTAGACTGTTTAATACAATAAAATTAAAGAGCAGGTATGTTTTAAAAATAACAGTGTTGAGGGCTGGAGCAGTGGCTCTGCGGTTACAGCACTTGCCTGGCATGCACGAGGACGCAGGTTCAAATCCCAGCACCTCGTACACAACTAAGTGTCGAGCAATGAAAGCCACATGAAAAACTAAATAAAATAGATTCTGTCTCTCTCTCACTGTCCTTCTTTCTTTAAAAAAAAAACAGTGTTAATATAAATAGAACACTTGTGTAAAATTACTTTCTACCTCATTAGCAAAACTGACCATTGCCTGTTTCCTCGGAGGACTGTGACATTTGTCCTCAGTTGGTGTTGAGTTTGCCAGGCTGGTAACTTGGAAGCAGGTAGGCTGTCACCAGATAGATGGCATGTCTGAACAGAGCCTCGGGTTTGCCTGAAAATGTACAAAGGCACAGGGCTAGATCTGCTTTTCCGCCTAAGATTTCTCTGTCAAGAGCATAGCTCTGAAAAATGCATTTGAACATCATGTCAATTAGCCATATTCATAGGACACAGAGCCACAACCCCCTCTGGACCCTTACCTGTCTCTCCTGCCTCTAACCCAGGCCCCATCTCTGGGCTTAGAAGGGCCCCTCTCAGGTCACCTTTATCCCTTCCTGCTCCACAGCAGAGCCTCTTACAGCTCTCTCTGGAACTTCACGGGTCATAGTCAAAAGAATGTGGGAAATACTGGGATCATCAGAGTTCCAGGGGATTCTTTGCTGCAGGCTCCAGGCCCTTCATTATGCTGATATACTTTGGGGATCTCCAGCACAGGCACAAACCAGGCAGCATTGCTTAATCTCACCACAGAGCCCCTTAGCCCGCAGAGCATCTCTACGGATTGGTGCTCCATGGAATCCTCTTCGGGAAACGCTGCTGTCACTGTGGTTTCTGGTTCTGACCTGGGCAAGGCCTCAGGTTCTCCTTGATTCTTCCCCTGTCAATCATCCTTCCCGAGCTGTCCGGGGTAGTGGGGCGGTAGCCGTATCTGCTCTTTGCCTTCCCTGCTTCCTCCTTCCTTGTGACTCAGACGTGCCATGCGTTTTTAGTGGCTTTTTCAAATGGCTAGCTTTCCCAAGGGAATGGCCTCCCAGCAACTCCCGAGCACCTTTGATCAGGCTGTCAACACCAGCTGTTTGGGGCTTGGTTGACACCATCACCCAGCAACCATTGCCACGCTACCTTTTGGAACTGTGTATCTTTATCGTCCCCTGCCCCCCACTGTTGCCCCTGCAGCATTACCCACGTATACACTGGAATGGAAGTGTACCGTGCCCAGCCCCTATAGTCCAGTCACATAGTAGGGGCTCACTAAACATTTGTTGAATGAGCCAATGACTCTTTGACTTGCAGTTGGAAAACCCTCAGCCTGTCTCAGAGTTTAACTGAGAAACAAAAAAGTTTTTTAGGCAAACATGAAGGTATCAGGCAGTGTGAACAGGAAGCCTTTTCTCCACGTATGGCCTTCATTCCTCCGCTCTGGGGACTTTGTACTGCCATGGACGGGGAGGTGGACCTACTGGAAAGATGGAGTCTGTCCTCTGATGATCCTAATTGGGAGGCTGCTGATTGACCAAGCAGCCTCCAAATGAGACCCAGCCCCCAGGGCTCACTCTCTGTCAGGAATCTCCTCCAGCTGTAACCTCCTGATCAGCAATGGTGGTCTCAGTGTGACAAAGGGGCATGAGATGGGGTGAAGGTTCCTGTATAGGGTTCCAGAGCTCACGTGGGTGTAAAGGCAGGAAACTCAAAAAGACAATTTTAAAAGGAACTCAAAGGACTGGGAGAAAACTTCAAACCAAACCCATTGTTGTAGGTAATGCTCACATTCCAGTGAGCAGGAATCACCTTGGCGTTTGGGAAAAGTGCAGACTCTGGGTCCCCTCGGCCCCACAAAATCAGTGTCTGAAGGTGGACACTTGCATCGTATCGTGTGCCCAGTGGTGTGGACCGCGTTACCAGGAGCATCTCTGCGTGGGCTACACCCCTGCCACACCCCGCCCCTGCACCACCAGGCTTGCGCAAGTCACTTCACCTCTCAGAGCCTCCCCCTTGGGAGGTGCCCCCAGAACTTCCCTCCCAGGCTTGTTTTGAGGATTAGCATTAATTCTTGGGAGTTAAATGAACGTTTAGTTTAATGCAGAAGCACATCAAGCGTTCTAGCCACTTCCAGAGGCGTTTGAAATACGAGAGACGCGTTGACTTAGCCTAGACACCTGGCACAGGAAGGCGGGCAGACGAGGAGCCACACTAGACTATAAAACCCCATTTCCTCCTCATTCTGCAGGTTGTGGGGATTGTGGCGAGAAGGAATACCATCTGTCAGTAGTAAAAAAAAAATACTAATGCACTTGACCATGAGTCAGTCCTCTTTGCCTGGTCACAGTCATTGTCAGGCAGCTGCCAGAGCCCTGGGCCACAGAGGGAACAGGGAGGACCTGTTTAAGGTCCGAGCCCCCTCCCCTGCCAGGGAGCCCATAGTCTGGAGGGGGCAGAGGTTGGAAAGATGCTCATCTACCACATGGCTCCTTGGCAGGCGCTGTGAGCACCTGGAACACTGCAGGATGCCAGGCCAGAGGTGGCCAGCAGGGCTCCTAGGAGTTTCTGGCATTAGACCTTGGAATTAAAATTGGGCAGAAGGATTCCCATGGATGGAGCTCGCAGAAAGTGGGAAGGAACTAGTTTAAGATCAAGAGCATGGGCTGGAGTCAGACGACCAAGTTTGAAGCCCAGCTCTGCAACTTTCTTAGCTGGGGGTTCCTGTTGGCCAAGTTCCTCAACCTCTTTGAGCTTCAGCTTCCTCATCTATAAAATGAGGATCACCAAGAACCTATGTGACGAGTGCTGGGAGAGATTATAGAGGTAACTGTGTGACACATGAGGCCCTGGCACGTAGTAAGTGCTCAGCAAAACTGAGCCTCCCACATACTTTGTCGGTTCAAAAAATATGAGACACTATACCAGGGGCTCTGGATGCACGTTATTCTTGGCAGGAAAATGCAGCAGCAGCAGGGAGGAAACTGCTGCTGGAATCAACCCCGGCGCACTCAGCAGGCTGCACTTAAACTTAGAGGGCCTGTGGTTCCCCAGCAGCCCGCCCACCTGCCACCTGCCCAGCTGTACCGCTCCCAGGCCTATTTGCCCTGAGATCACCCTTCTTTCACCCGAACACAAGTTCTAACTTATAATCTACACAGCAGCAGCTTCCTAACTTGGATGTGCCTGACTGGAGTGTGCCATGTGGACTCCCTCTGCTGAGCGACCCCCACCTGCAGAGCACAGGAGCAGAGGCCCAGTAGTATGAACTCCCTTCTGAGCTTTTATGAAGTGGCTAATGGTTAACTCCACTGAGCTGGATTTTCAGATAGGAGCCGTCACCGTTTATCACCTGTGGAGTGACCTTCCGCAGGTAACTTAAATTTCCCAAGAATCAATTTGCTCCTCTGTGAAGCAGGGATACCAATGGCACGAATGCAAAGAGGAGTGGTGAAGATTGACAGTGGCAAGCGATGGGGCCCTCTGGGAAGCTGCTCCCTGTTGCTCTGGTTGTTGGGGAGCTGCCAGAGGGAAGGAGTCTGTTCCCTTGGCACCTGCCGCCCTTGTCTCCCATCACCAACAGGTGACTAAACCGCCACACAGAGCAAACAAGCAGCCACGAAATCCTGAAACAATTAAACAGCTATCCCTTCATTAGCGAATTAGAAATAGTCCAATGAGAACAGTTTAAGCCATGCTGATTTGGGAATTAAACTTGCCCCAAGTGGGAGTGTGGCCAATTGCCTTCTAATTACTTCCCCTCTTGGGATTCAGGGATCCTAGGGGAACAGGCCCAGGGGTCCAGCGCAGCTCACAGTGTGGCCACTTTCTAGATGATGTAAGCACCACTGCGTGACCTGCATCCTCTTACTGCAGGAAAAGCAGGACAGAGGCCAAGCCGAGCAAGTGGAAGTTAGCAAGGTCCACCAGAAGGTCAGGACTTCCTCATTGGCTCTCTTCTCTGGGGCAGAGCCTGGCATGTCATAGAATCAGCATTGGTCGCAGCAGTCTAGCTGTCACACCAGACCCCACCTGTTGGCATCACAGAACCAGAGCAAGTGATGGGGGACAGCTAGACTTTCTCCCCTCTGGCTTTGCTCAGGGGATGCTTGGAATTATGCACAAGGGCAGGACACTGTATGTGTTCCCTGGTCCTCCAGAGCCTGAGTACTGGACCTTTCTCAGCCCCACTGGTGTTCACTCACCCAGCCATCCACCACCTTGTGCCAGGGAATTGGGCTTAAATGACAGGCCCTCTGCTCTCTCTCAGACTCAACCATCTGCTCTCTGAAGTGAACACTTGCAAGGTTCCTGTTTTAAAAGTGGCTTGGGTAAACCATCTCTCAGGGGCTGTTTCCTAACCTGTACAATGAAGCAGTGGTTGAGGTGTGGTCTCCAGCAAGACCATATTGGGAATGCAGAGTCTTAGCAAGACCCAGACCTGCTGAATAAGAACCTGAGGCTTCCAGGCACAGTGAAATCTCAGGAGTGCTGCTCAAAGGACTAGGTCCAGCTCCAGCACCAGGGTTCAGAGACGTTGCAAAGCTTTCTTGTGGTTTCAACTGGTGTTGAGGTGCAGCAGGACGGAAGGAGAGTGCATGCAGAGCTTGAGTCTGTTCGGCCTACATCTGTACAGGCCACTCCTGTGTCCAAGGATTCCTCTACCAACTGAAACCCCCTCTGCCTGGTGTTGAAGGAGGATCCTCCAGAAGCCCATGCAACGAGGGTCACCTTCCTCACCCACCATCCCTCTGCCATAACGCTGGCCCTGCTCCTTAGTGCAAACTGTTAGAGGTCCCAGAAGTCCCACTGGAAGGAATTCATCCCCGGGATATACTCATAGACGCGCAGAGATGTGCATGGGGATGCTTGTTCTCACGATCACCACCTCTCCAGTGGGGCATAAATATCAAATGGCTGTGATTTTTCAACAGATGTCATCAGCAGTGACAAGCTCCTCTTTCATGTTGGGGACAGGCACATTTAATGACACACTGATTCCAGAGATTTCCAGTCACTGTTTGTGCCTGTTTATTTAAAAACATCAATCTGTAGTCACTCCAAAGCTTCCCTGGCCCATAGTGTAGGATGGGTTTGTGCCAGGGCTGGGAGTGGAGTGGAGAAGGATGGGCAGTCCTGCCAGTGTCGCTTGCTACCCTCAAGGACAAGGACCTTGGGATCACCCATGTGAGAAATAGGTCATTGCTGCTGAATTCCATGTGACTGTGGTTGTGGGTGGTGCCTACA
Organism: Aplodontia rufa; assembly: GCA_004027875.1. Taxonomy (NCBI): domain Eukaryota; kingdom Metazoa; phylum Chordata; class Mammalia; order Rodentia; family Aplodontiidae; genus Aplodontia; species Aplodontia rufa. The sequence continues at coordinate 49,316 of PVKS010001419.1, read as the reverse complement.
GATTCTGCTGGTGAAGGGATCATTCCCAAGCAGCACCTTTCCCATAGGTGTTGGTGACTCTTCCCAGACTCAGCTTCATTTTGTGGCTGACTGTGGCAATATCTGCCCTAGCAAATGAGCAGACTTCAATTTCATCTACTTTTCATACCCCTCTTAACTCAGGGGCCTGTAGGCAAACCAGGATCCACGTATTTGTAATGGATGGATATGAAACCCAGGGGCACTTTACCCCTGAGCTACATTCCCAGCCCTTTATTTTTAATTTTAAGACAGCATCTTGCTAAGTTGCTAAGGGCCTCTCTGAATTGCTGAAGCTGGCCTCAAACTTTCGATCCTCCTGTCTCAATCTCCTGAGTGGCTGGGATTACAGGAGTATGCCACTGAGTACAGCCAAGACCAGGATCCACTTTCTTCTGTCCCTGCAAAAGGAGAGGAACCTTGTGTAGGGCTCTGATGTCCCCTTCTGCCTGGCCTGGCCATACCATTATGCTATCTCCTATGGCTTCTCCTGCTCTCAACAACCTGTAGGGGAGGGAGGGTAAGATTATGGGCATTGTCACTTCAACCATCACCTCCCCAAACAATCAAAGCGAAATGCATTTTTAAAAATCCATCAAGGAGAGTCTGGATAAATTGTTGCATAGCCACCCTGTGAAACACATGTAGCCAGTAACAAGATAGCAAGAATGAGGTGTCCTCTGTGCGTGACATGGAATGAGCAATAGGGAATAATATTGACTGAAAAAGAAGCAAGGTTCAGAGTGGGTGCTTGGAGTGGTCCCATCTGGGTCCCAAGCACAAGTGCAGACTGCCATACCCAGTCACCTCTGGGGAATGGAAATGAGGGTACAGAAGGCTATAGAAGAGAACTGAGAGAGTGAGAGAAAGAGAATTTTTTTTAAATCTGGATTTTGTTTTTCCTCCAAACCAAATATGGTGCTGGGGATTGAACCTGGGTCCTCATGCAAGCCAGGTAAGTGCTCTACTGCTGAGCCACCTCTCCAGCCTAAGACCTGATATTTTTGTCTTTTTTTATTTCTTTTTTTTTAAGAGAGAGCAACAGTGAGAGACAGAGAGAGAGAGAGAGAGAAACAATTTTCATTTAGTTTTCCATGTGGCCCTTGTTGCTCTGAGACTTTGCTGTGTACGTGGTGCTGGGGTTCGAGCTCTCGTACTCACGCAGGCCGGGCAAGTGCAGTAACTGCCAAGCCACTGCTCCAGCCCAAGACCTGATATTTTTCATTCAATCCCCTTCAGGGTTTGTATTTGGTGCCTTGAGCACATATTGCTTGTGCAGTTACTTGCCTCTTAAAAACATAGCAACAGGAAAGATGTATTTCTCTTTTTCTTTTTTTTTTTTAAGAGAGGGGGCAGTGAGAGAGAGAGAATTGATTTTATTTAGCTTTTCATGCAGCTTTCGTTGCTCCAACACTTCATGGTGTACGTGGCGCTGATGTTCCAACCCATGTCCTGGCAGGAAAGCGCTGTAACTGCTGAGCCACTGCTCCAACCCCAAAGATGTACTTCTGAGCACCCTAGACCACCAGCCAGGCTTTCACTTCCCCTCACCCATACCCTCTCTACAACATGGTGATTTTCTGCTTTATTCCCTGGGCAGCCAGCCAGGTGCCATTTTCTCCAGTGCACCCTCAGTGCAGGCAGCAGGCCAGCCTTGGAGGAAGAGGCTCCTTCCACGCAGAGTTCCAAAGACAGATCCCCTAGTGCAGCTGGATGGCAGATTCCAGCTCCAGGGCTCCTAACTCAAAACATCTCTGACATTCCTAGTAAACTGTGGCTCCGATTCTGTTTGGGTTTCCTGCAGATCACAAAGGCATCACGGAAGAGGCTTACCATGAGCCTGGCGTACTCGGAGAGCCACCAGATCCGCGTGTCGCAGCAGGACTTCAGGCTCTTCCGCACCCTCTTCCTGCTCATGGTGTCCTTCTTCATCATGTGGAGCCCCATCATCATCACCATTCTCCTCATCTTGATCCAGAACTTCAAGCAAGACCTGGTCATGTGGCCGTCCCTCTTCTTCTGGGTGGTGGCCTTCACGTTTGCCAATTCAGCCTTAAACCCCATTCTCTACAACATGTCACTGTTTAGGAATGAATGGAGGAGAATTCTTTGCTGTTTCTCCTTCCCAGAAAAGGGAGCCATTTTTACAGACACATCTGTCAGAAGAAATGATGTGTCTGTTATTTCCAGCTAGTTAGTTTTTCTCTGTATATGAAATCTCTGTGTGGTGAGCCATGGTGTACTTTTAAAAGGAACTTGTTTCTAGAATCCTCCACCAGTGCACCCTGCTTTAAGAAAACAACCTTTGCAAACACGCATCTGCAGTACCGGCAAATTAAGGGATGATCATTCAGTATAAAAATACTTTTCCTTTATAAGAGGACTTAGTATGGATTCCTTTTAAATACGAACTTTTCCATTGTGTTTGTAATATGATTGGAGTTAATAAATTTTTATTTATAGCTATTCAACAATTATATCTCCTCCGTAGAAAGCCACACCTCATGGTTTCTGAAGTGAGTCTTTGAACCAGTTTAGGACTCAGATTCTCCTTTAAAGGGTCACAGCCACTCTGGGTGCACACCTTGTGTTCTTAAGACCTCAGGGTCATTCATTAATGTCAAGAGTGTTTGAGGAATTTCCAAGGAACAATTAAAGGTGATTATCATTTTTTTTTGTTTATTAAAAATGCTATAGACCCCTGTAGGAAGAGTAGTGCACAGAATCAGAGAAGGTGGGATGGTTCTAGAATGTTTGAGACTGCAATCAGGAGTGAATCCCTTCATTGACCCATCCACCAAAGGCCTCCTAAGCACTACTGTGGCCAGAGAGTGTTCTTGTGCTGGGAATATGGTGGTGAACCAGACAACCCCACTCTCTGCTCTCAGCGAGCTTACCTTCTTCTCTTAGAGGTATAAATGCTAAACAGAAGTCAATAAATACAGCATCCTAGAATAAGCACCTGAGGAAAACAGGAAGGGCGCTGTGACCACATAGACGTGGTGGGGAGGGTGTAGGAAGATATTTCCTAGGGAGCACTATCTGAGTTGAAAGGTGAATGGCAAGAAAGATCCAGCCAGGTAGACCCAAGGGGCTTTTCAGACAGAAGAGAGACAGACACCTGTTCAAAGAGGCTGATTACTTGTGGGACACATAGAGGAAGAGAGAAGTGACTCAGGCAAAGCAAACTATTGACAGAGCCTCCTCTACCAGCCACTGTCCCTGATGTTGGGGTAGAGGGGCTCCATCGTGGATGCCAGGGGGCTAGAGGTCTAGGTCAGGGAGGGTCTGAGAGCCACCACAGGAAGTTGAGTCAGTGTCCAATAGGAGTCACTGGGTGGGGGGTTGAAAATGGAAGCTGATAAGCCCTGATGAGAGAGTTTAATATCACTCTGGCTACTCTGCAAGAAACTGACTTTGAGGAGCAAGATTAAAAATGGAGAGCAGTTAGGCAGCTGCTAAAGCAGACAAAGTTGACGGGGACCTTGGAGGTGGGTGTCATTCTGATGGATTATGAGAAGTGACCTTGGGATATACTTTGGGAGAGTGGCACAAAGATAATTTATTGATGGAAAGGATGTGGAGTGTGAGAGAAAGAGAGGATTCAAGGATGGCTCGTAGATTTTTAGCCTGAACTGGATGGATGGTGGATCAAGCAATAAAAATGGAGATGACTGGTGAAGGGAGTGAGAGCCAAGAGTAGGATCGAAATTTGACATCCCAGTGAAAATTTGAACACAACAGGCACTTGTCTGTGGAGATGTGGGTTTGGGCCTGGACATACAATGTTGAGAGGCACATGTGGTGTTTAAGACCCCTGTGGTTGTAGGAAACACCCTGCAGAACACTGAGAAAGGAGACACCAGTGTCACCACAGAGTAGGTGCTCCGCAAATCTCTGTGGCCAGACCCAGAGTTGTTGCCGTTGCTGGTGGAATCTCTGGAGTAGCTTGCTTCTGAAGTTCAGAAGGACAAGGAATCTTGATTCAGCTTTAGTTAGTGGACTTGGTAAATCCAAGCTATTTTTTGGAAGGATATGTGGATATTGTGCAGATCTCTGGAACTGAAGCTGAGGGGCCAGGCTGTGGCGGCCTGCTATTCCAAGGGAATGACAAGCAGAGTGTTCCATGCTTGGCCCACAGGTCTCCTCTGACTGTGATGGGGAACAAAGTCCACAGAGATGGTGGACACAGAAGTTTCCTGTGACCCCTGGAAAATGCCAGCATCCCCCACTTCCCAGTGATGCATTGATGCAGCCTGGCGAGGCCAGTGTACCCACAGCCCCTCAGCACTCTAACAGATATGCCTCTCATCGGATCTTCTGTGTGTCCCATCAGGCAGAACCCGTTTCCCCATTCTTCATGAGACAGGTGTGGGCTCAGTGGAGCCAGGTAATCAGCCCCAAATCACACAGCCACAATCTGAGATGGATTTTTATTTAAAACCAACTCTGCTTCTGCCTCCACATAACCCCTCCATGCACACTGCAGGTAGGGGACATTGTGAAGTTTCCTGTTGACCTGACTTCCAGAGCCCATCTGCTACCCCAACCCCTCCCTGGCCCCTGGAAACCCTGAGACTGCCTCCCTCAACATTTTCACCACACTTGAAATAAGTGCATCACATGCTAGAGGCAACACAGTAGGGCTGTTTCCTAAAAGCCACCCTGATTCATGCATCTAGGCCTCTCAAAGCCAGCTGGTGGGCTCATCTCGTAGGCCCCGCACTGCCTGAGCGTGGGGTCCTGGTCTGGCCACACTCACTTCCTCTTTGAGCCTCAGTGCCTTGGCCAGGATGGTAGTTAAGGCCTTCCTGAGTTAATAAGGAAACCCCTTTTTCAGGGAGTGGGAGAAGGCACAGTCTTTAATAACGAAGGTTAGATACTAGGGTGAGGCCAAGGTCCTGCAGAGAGTATATCAAAATACACTTCAGTCTGTGATTATCAATAAAACTTCAGATCATAGGAAGCCGATGACTGCATTTTAATAAATCAAAGTTTGGAATTCCAAGTCTCAAATGGTCCCTCAGAAAACTTCAGTCAGATATACAGTGACACAAACAGATTCACTCATTCCCATGTGTATTTTTATGTTTACTGAGGTTTTATGTTCACCAAGGAGAGGTGGGTAAACTAAACCCCTAAGATAAATAGACGAGACTGAGGGTTAATAAGAAATTTTCAATGAAACTTTATGTCCTTGATGTTGCTACAAAATGTTTCCTGCTGTCTTGGCTTGACAGTAACCTGAAATGCAGAAAGCAAAGTCATTAGTGACAGAAAGATGGAGCATGGTGGCCGTGGAGCTGGGCTCCATTCATGCTATTCTCCATCCAAGAGCATCACAGCAGATGGAAGTTAGGTGTAGCTGCGATTCATAAACCCCCTCGAGGCCTTTTCTGAAACTCCGAATTAATTCCCCAGGAACACGGTGGCTGAGAGGGCACCTACTGCTTCCTTTCATTTCTGTCCAATGTGCTTCACTGCATTTCAAGATGACAGGGGCTCCTCCTCCTACTTCAGGACAAGAGGGCCCAGTCAACCTGACCTCAGTCTTACTGCTGATAGTTCCATGGAGTTCACCATGTCCCATGTCACGTGTCACCAGGTGGTGCCAACACAAGGGACATCAGAATCCACAGACATCTGGGTTTGCATTTAACTCAGCTACCTATTGCGGATTTGGGGCAAATTCATAATCTTTCTTAGCCACGACAGCAGGTGAAGGGCTTTGTGTGGTGCCTGTCAGGAATGGAATCCTTCACCAGCCCTGCAGGTGGCTTCTCTGCAGAGTGAGGCTTCCACGCCCATTTATGTATTTGGTCTGTTTTGTCTCTTTGGGTCAGTTAGGTGTGCAACAGAAATGTTCAGTTCTGTTCCCTTTTTTCTACACTTCAGGGTGACCCCATCTGGATTCTGAAACTGCTTCCCAAAGGAGTCAGTGCGGATTCAAAAGAGACAGCATTTTTTTCTCCACCCTGTTCCTAGTTTTAAAGTCAAGATCAGAGAAGAGAAATATGTAGAAAAAGACCCTGTGGTTGTCCCAGGCAATCTCAAAACAAACAAAACAAACAAAAAACTCAAGTGAGGAAACCCAGCTAATCAACATAATTTGGTTTCATAAAGAATAAAGAAGGGGGCTGGAGCAGCGGTTACGGAGTTCGGAGTTCAAACCCCAGCACCACGTACACAACAAAATCTCGGAGTAACAAAAGCCACATGAAAAATTAAATAAAAATTGTTTTCTCTCTTTCTCTATCTCTCTCTCTCTCCCTCTCTTTAAAAAATAAAATAAAGAAAGCTTGATTATTTGGTTTCACAAAGGACAAGGAAGGTTGACATCATTCTTGTGCGCTCTTGCTTTGTTGATATCTCTGTTTACATTTTTGTATCGATGGCCACACTCACTGCCAGGTTCTCTACTGGGGACACTTAATCCCCCCAAATATTAATTCAGTCAGAATGTTTTTTTTCTGGGCAGCAGAGCCAAGAGTAAAATGGCTTGAGGTAGCAGATTAAAAGGAAAAGAGTGTTTTCCTAGCTAACAATGCCAGGGGTTTAGAAAAAGGCCTTCGGTCAGCCCTCCCACACAGGGCCAAGGATGAGGCCAAGGCTGGGGCCCAGAAGGGGCTCCTCAGACTCCGCCTTCTCTTGGGTGCAGATGCAAGGCATTCCTGGGCTGGGACCTGGCTCCCTGATCCCTGGGGTAGAGCACTCACCATTGTGCTCAATCCACCGGTACTGTCGGTCCAGGCACAGCTCCTCCTGCCGCTGCCGCACCAGCTTCCGAACCTCGGGGGTCAGGCCATTGGGGTCACGGGCAAACACGAAGGAGTAGCTGTCTGCACAGGTGCCATCTAGGTTGAGGAGTCGGCAGGAGTACTGCAGGGCAAACGTTTCATAGTCCGTGTCGATGATCCAGTGGTCATCATCTGCAAGCCAGAAAGCCAGTGTCAGCTGACACCTTGCCTTCAGTGGGCACAGAGGCCCTGGCAACTCACCACCCAGGACTTCCTGGACACCACTGCATTTCCTTAGAAGACTACGGAGATTTCTGACCAGGCAAATGAGAAAGGATCTTGCTTTTCTTCATAGACAACAGTTCCAGCACAGAGGGAATCACCATCACGTCAAAGATCCACTCTGTCTCTGACAACAAATGACACCACATCTTTCCAAGGAAACTCTGGGAATGTGAGCCCATCAAAACCATAGAACAGGAAGCTCAGAGGTTTGGAGCACTTGCCTGGTATGCCTGAGGACCCAGGCTCAAACCCCAGCACCATATACACAACAAAGTGTCAGAGAAACAAAGGCCTGATGAAAAAACTACAAAAAGTTGATTCTCTTTTTTTCTCTTTCTCCTTCTTAAACACACACACACACACACACACACACATACACACACACACAGAACAAACCATCTACTGCCATCTTACCATCCACCTTCTGCATGATGGCCACCAACTTACGTGAGCACCAACTTCAGGACCCGTCTCCTTCAATGATCTACTGTGGCTGGTTCATACTCATCTCGCTGACTGCTGCCCTCCTGCCTCCATCCACTGGAGGACACCTCTCTGATGACCATGGCTTCACTGGCTCTACCCTAGTTCCTACTTAGGAACCCAACTCACTTCTCTGTGCTGGCAAAAGAGTTTTTGCCCCAAGGACATAAGAAGGTACTGTCCAGCATCAGCAGCCCCTTCTCAGGACTCCTAGCAGAGGCGGAACAGAGCCCTTCAAAAATTTAGACCACATTCATTCCTCAAATTTGGGATGAAGATTAAGTGTAAATGAAGGTGGTAAAAATATCAACAAAGGTAGAATGGAAAATAATATTAACAATGTATGTGCGTAATTTGCCATAGAGAAGGAACAATGTTCAGATTTATCAAATACCCTGTATTTGGATACAAATGCCACATCTCTCTCTAATTTAACCTTCTCATTGATATATAACTGTGGTTGGGAACTTCTGAGCACTAAATTACGTGCCAGTCATAATATGGACACCTTCCATTTGTTTTTTTGTTTGTTTGTTTTTGCTTTTTTTTTAAGAGAAACAACTTTATTTAGTTTTTCACATGGCCTTCATTGTTCCAATATTCAGTTGTGTACGTGGTGCTGGGGTTTGAACTTGGGTCCTCGTGCTTGCCAGGCAATCACCGAAACCGCTGAGCCACCACTCCAGCCCCACCTTACATTTGTTTTTTCTGTTATTTCTCACATTAACCTCAAAGTGCATACTATTATTTCCTATTTTACAGATGAGGAAACTGAGGCACAGAGAAACTAAATAATTCACCTTGGATCCCCTAAAACAGGGCAGAATTGGAATTCAAACTCAGGAGTGTGGCTGCAAAATTCATATACTTAACCCTTACACCACAGTCTCCAGACACTAAGTAGACGGAGATAAGAGGGGACAAGAAACCAAAGGGTTTTGTGTCTTGCACCTGGGTCCTGAAGCAAGAGATGATCTGTTCGTGTAGTGCTCCGTGTTGGAGGAAGGCAGAGGGGCCTGGTACACCAGCATCGGAGTGGGGCCATCTCTAAGCTCACCCTACAGCTCCTCTGGGGTGCCTCTCAGGATCTCCGGAGTGCCAGCTTAGGATGGGGTTCAGCCCACACCTAGGCCCTGCAGGAGAGTCACCACAGGACAGGGTCTGGGCCACCTTCTTCAGGTCACCCCCAACCTATCAGGAGGAAGAATGAACCACCCCTGCACCTTCCAGGTTGTCCCAGGCTGAGTGTCAGAGGCCAGGCTCTGGGGATGACCCAGATGGAAGACTGCTCAGCAGTGACCACAAATTATTCAGCAGATGTGCCAGGAATAGAAGCCATGGGGCTGCTACTGGGCCTCACCCGAACCACAAGCTCCATTCCAGGCTCCTGAGATCTGAGCAGTCTTTCAATCCCTGGGTGAAGTCATCTCTTTCCTGGTTATGGGATCACTGTGTCATCATGGGTGCCCCAGAAATCGGCCCCTCAGACACAAAAGCACCAACCTTCGAAGTGTTACCTCCACTCCTGGTCCAGGCAGCTATTAGCTTGGCAAATCTGCAGCTTTAAAAAAAATTGTTTTTCCAATATTGTTGCCAGAGCTTGAACTCCGACACAGAAACTGACTTTCAATGCGTGGTTTTAGTAAAGTCAACTACTGTTCTTGTTTTAAAAGAAGGCCTAAGTTGGTTTGGTTTCTCTCCAGCCTCTTTGGCAGAATAATACAAAGATGAAGAGTTTAAATCCTAACAACCTTGATCAGACTCTCCTTTCTAAGAGCATTTGCAAGAGAGGATCTGCATAGCAGAAAGAATGAGCTTGCTTCTCCAGCCTCCTCACTTCCAGCACTAGGCAATGTCCCTTGGACAATCAGATAACCCCAAATATTTCCAGGCAGCATCTAATAACTGCATATGGTGGATTAGGTGGGAAGACTGCTGGATGCAGCAACTATGTGGCCAGAGCTCCTGAATCTCCTCCACCAACTCAGGAAGTGGGCTGCATTACAGCTGTGTCTACAACTGTACTCACTGCATGCATTGGTTTAGAGGTTTGGATTGCCAGTCCCCACCCAAAGAAAGGCCTGGTACAGGGGTGGGAGCATTTGCTCAGTGATTATAGCACTTGCCTGGCATGCATGAGTACATGGGTTCAAACCCCAGCACCACATACATAACAAAGTGAGCAGTGAAAACCTAAATAAAATTGATTCTGTCTTTCTCTCTCTCTCTCTCTCTCTCTCTCTCTCTTACTGGCCCTCTCTCTTAAAAAAAAAATGTCTGGTACATCTTGGTGACCTGGTTCTGTTAAAAATCAGTCACTCTTAGTTGTGATTCTGAACAATTTACTTTCAGCTCCCCAGACCTGCACCTGCTAATCATCCAAAGTGACAAAAGTAGGTGAGATGCTTCCTGAGGTTCTCAGGTCTAACAGTCCAGCTGAGTCAGCCAGGTGACATATTTTATGCTATTCCTGAATAATCATCAGAATAATCTAATGGGCTCCAGCAAAGTGAGAGGAGTCTGAGGCCTCAATACCTGAGTGGCCAAGATAACGCTCTGGATTGAATTATCTAGACCAGTGGTTCTCAAACTTCATTGTGTGGAAGGAACATACCTAAGGAGCATACTCCAGGGGCTACCCCAAGAGCTTCTGATTCAATAAGTCTGGATTTGGGCCCAGAAATCAACATTTAACAAGCACCCCAGCTTATTTAGATACAGATGATTCAGGGACCCTGAGTGGGAGAAACACCAATGTAAATATTGGAGGTGGCATTGTTATTCAGCATGACAAGTGCCCCTTTACCAGCAGAGTGACAGATTTTTTTCTGGTAAAAGGACTAAAAGAAAGTCTTTATCTGTACCTTTCTGGGAGGTCCCAAAACAATGATAACCATAGTTAATATCTGTTGAGCACTTAGGTATCAGGCTAAGCATTTCTATGCATTACCTCTAATTAGTTCTTCCAACTATCTTATGACATAGGAACTATACTTTATCCCATTTCACAGCCGAGGAGGTTGAATTTCAGAGCATTGAGTTCAAGGTGAGCCTGAATTCAACCAAGATAGGCTGATGGCAACATCCTTAACTCCTGAGATGTCCTGCTCGGAGTTGGCAGAGCTGGGAGAAGAGAAGGCCAAAGCAAGCTCAAGGCTGAGGCAGCAAGTCATAGAAAATCTGTAAACACTGGTACTTGATATTCTAATAAACGTTTATTATTTAACTGTTAAATAATTTGAAAACACGTTTAATGAGCATTTTCCCTTCAGTTATTTCTCCCCATTAGCATGCCTCACTGCAAATATATTCATTTGGTGAACTGCAGTATGTGGAGAAGGGCAAGGTTGAGAATGCAGGCCTCTCTCCAAGTAACCTTCAAATCCTCCTTCCCAAGTTCATGTTTAATGTAAGACCAAGATCCAGGAAGAAAGAAATTAGCATGAGGAATGAAAACAGAGTTTGTAAAGAAGACCTCAAAATAAACACGTAAACCATCAAATGACAGTGTGTAAGATGCTCAGAGAACAGAGGGGTAACTGGTGCACTTTTGCATACCCTAGACTAAGAGATGTCACTAAGTGCCTTGGGGCCAGTGACTCAGTTTCTTTACTTGTAAAACAAGAGCCTTGAACCCAATGGTGTTTGTGAGTTCTCCCACTCCAGGCAGACTATAATGTCATAATTTCCTTTCTGGAGAGACAATGAAAAGCAATAATATCAAACACTTTGAGAATTTATGTCATGGGCACTGGTCAAGTGCTTTCTGCATGTCAAGTCATTGCATCCTCATAACAAACTCCATGAGGTAGGTGCTATGGCCACCTGCACTTTGCAAAGGAGGAAACTGAGGCATAGAAAGGTTAAGGAAAAATCCATAGTCCCACACGTGGTGGCTGAGTTGGGATTTGAACTTCGGTTGGGCATGCTTAACCACTGCAGTGCACAGCTTCTTTGCTGAAAGGCCACCTAACAAGGAATCTATCTTTAAACCTTCTATATTACACTTATCTCACTTAACATCTACAGTAATCATTTTTTAGATTTCAATAATTTTTTTGCCCCTCCAAATGAAATCTTAGGTAGAATCCCAATATACAAGAGTTAAAAGTGGAGCTAATATGGTTTGATAGGGAAAAGAGGAAACCAGAGACAAAACCACACCTCTTCTTTATGTCCTTCCTCACCCCATCCCTAAATGCATTGTCAACAAAATTCTGTTCCATAAAGGAGCACATCTCAAGTGCTGATGAACAGTACGTGTTTATTCTTCCTAAAAATTAAGAACCTTGTGCCTCCTAGTATTGGTTTTTGCAATCCATTATCAGAAAAGTATATTTTTTACTCTAAATGAATCACTTTAGGAAATTTTACTGCATTATTTAAAATAATCATCATTATTTCTAAGGATAAAAACTTTCTCCCCTTGTACAGCAACTCCTATTCAGTGTAAGTCAATAACTAAAAATGTATTTTGATACAAAATGTAATTTTGTTTTACATATGACTTCAGAGGAAGTCGAAGAGTGCATGGACGTGTGTGCAGCAATGAATTACTGAAAGGGCACTTCTGCCCCAGATCACCAGTGGAAGCACATCCCCCTCAACAGCCCTGGGTTCTCTCTCGCTGGAGAGCACAAACATTCCCGAGCAAAGGTCCATCTGTATTAGGAGATCCTGCAAGTCAGCCATCCAATCTGGGCCTGGGAGTTGGAATTCCTGGCTTCTGGAATTTGCTCTCTCAAACTTGTATGCTCTTGGGCAAAGCACTTCCTTCTCTGGGCCTCAGTTTGTTCATCTGTTTACTGAACCCCCTCCCTAGGGTTTACTCTCCTTTAAGATTCCATGATGTGTCTCCTCCTGGCCTGAGGTTTCTCTAGCTACTACACAGACTCCAGATTTGAAATTTAGGAGACTTGCAGGTGAGAGCAGAAAGAGCAAATAACACATTCTCAGGAGTAGGCCAAGTTTTAAGATGCCCTGCTGAGAGTTCCCAAAACCCTGCATCTGAGTTCCAGTGCTTGGGAGAAAAAGAGTAGGCCGCTGCCGCCCAGAACATCCTGACTGATGCAGAACCTCACCATCAGCAGGTCGGACATTAGGGAGTGAATCCACCCCACCATAGGGCTCCTCCAAATTTGAATGGGGGTTATAGCTTCTGTTGGGTCCCTAGTCAAGCTGTCTTAGTAATTCAGCCCAATGGGTTGGAGAAAATGAAAATCTAGGTGGTGTGGGGCGGTAGGAGGAGAAAGTGTGGGGTGGGTTACACACACACACACACACACACACACACACACACACGACAGAAGATAATGGGTAAATGGCACCTGGTATGACCAAAGGTTCTTTTGCTCTTGGATCAGGTATCTTTGGCTAGGGGCTCCTAATCCCAACCCCCAAAGCTCAAGCGGAGCTGAGGGTTCCTTACACACACACATCTCCCTCAGGCCATTCTTCGTAAGGGTACTGCCGGAGCAGAACCCAGGTTTGAGTCCCTCTGAGCCTTCTACTCACTTCCTCTCTGGAGAAAGGAGGCTACGCCCCAGTACTTCATCTTGAACTTGGCGGGGTCTTCCGTGTCCGTGAAGGTGCCCACCATGTCTGCGCACACTTCCCAGTTACTGCAAAAGCCAAGGGGATCCTCAGCCAAAGCTGGCAAAGAATTTCCTCCCTCCATCCCACCCCAGGTGCTCTCTTCCTTGCCTAGCATGAGTTTGGCGCTCAGGCAGGCAGGGTCCTGAGGGACCATGGAACACCACGCGCACAGCCGCCCAGAGGCCACTGACCTCAAAAGACGGACTCGGCCCTTGGCGGTGGCACTCATGTGACCATTCTCGTCCACGGAGAATTCGGCGATGATGTTATCTTGCAGAAAGAGACCCTCGGGGTCCTTCTTGGCTATGGCGTACCAAGTCCCGGAGAACTGCGGAAGGGATGAGAGTCGGGGTTTGGTGTCTGGGGACCCACTACCCGCCACGGGAAAGTAGGGAAAGCGGCGACCTGGGCCACCTGGGCCACCTGGGCTGATACCTACGCGAGCCTTGTCGAAGTTCTCCTTGACTCGGAAGCTGCTCACCCTGCAGTCGCGCTCCGCGCGGCCGCTGCCCAGCGCCGCCAGTAGCACGAGCGCCCACACCCACTCCATCTCGCCTAGGAGTCCGCCCTGCGGGAAACGCGTCGCCGTGAGCGCCAGGCCCCCGGGCCACCCGGCCTGCCGCTGCCCGCCCGCCCGCCCGCCGGTCCCCGATGCCCGCCCGGCCTCCGCTCACCAGCGGGAGACGCGCGCAAGCCTGGCCGCCGCGTCCGGGCGCGCGTGAACGAAGGAGGCGAGGCCCGCCCCGCCGCCCCGCCGCTTTATAGCCCCGGGGGGAGGGGGTCGCGCTTTCGTAACCGCGAGGGGTGAAGGACCTAGGGGAGGCGCCGGGGGCTGGCCGGGCCAGCACTTGCATAATGCGCCTTGACTCACCGCCACCCGGCGCGCAGGGAGGGTCCCATCCGGCCAGCCTCGCGTCCAGGGCCGCTCGGCGTGGTGGAGCTGCCACGCAGGGTGGCCTCGCCTGGGCCAAACTCTCCAGCGGCGAGGAGCCGCGGGGCCAAGTCCTGGCCCAGTTACTCAGCCGGTGTGCCAGCGGCTGCCAGCTGCGGTCTGGGGCGGCCTCCAGGGCCAGCTGCCCTGGCTGGAGGCTCTGATCGACTTAGTGGGAGAACCTTGGCCTCACAGGGAGAGAAGAGACCTAAGACGCTGCCTGATGCATTAGTGCGCAGGCCCTGGTTGTGCCAAATTGGCCCTGGTGCCTTCTGAGTTCCAACTGTGCAGGGGTTTGGGGATATTTTGACCAAGTGCTTTTCCCTTTTATAAAGGATGTATTTTACTCTTTGAGCAGAGTTGTGGTGCCCTCTGCGTCAATATTTGTTCTTTAGTTTCAACATCGTTAGAAGCATTAAAATGCGCCCTGTTAAATATTCTCCAGAAACGCTTCTCGGGTCAGGATGGGAAATATTTTAGCAGCTGCGGTGTTGGAGTGGTTGGTTGCTTACTTACATTGCCGCACTCCCTGAAACCACTTGGAATCACACAGTCAATTGTTGATGATGATGCATTTGTATTTAAAATTCATATTGGAATCTTGTTTTATTTTCAAAGCAGTGAAGTGAGTTGGCTGAGTAGCGGACAAAACAGAAGAGTAAACAAAATACTACAACGTCAATGGTCAATTAAGTCAAAGGGCTGCTACCAGTTAAGGTATTTTGTCTACGTCATGGCTTGATGTACTCCTATTTTTCTCTTTCCCTTCCACTCATCTCACCAAAGCAATCAAGATTTTGACTGAATAAGAATTAGTGATATGGCAAAAAATATTCCTTAAGGTTCCTTCCATACAGTATCAGTTGTGTCTCCATGGCCCAAATTGAAAGGAACCTAGGTGAACCATTTCCGTGCAGCCAGATCTGAAATAAGAAAAAAGGAAGGGGAAGGTGGGCGCCAAACTGAGAATTAAGGAATTCAGTGGTTCCCAGACCAGTGCTTTAGGTGTTTCTTAGCAACCTTGAAAAGACACCTGTGGCTTCCTTTAGCTGATTGTAACTTTTGGGTTATCTACCTGCCTGATCTTTCCATCTCCTTCTTTACCCATGCACTCCTTTGAGTCACAGCTATCTTTGGGGTATCAACAATAATGTACTAACTCCTTACTTCCCCAAAGTTGCAAAAGCCAGTTTCTGGCCAATAAGCCAACTAGGACTTCAGTTTGAACTAGTTTTACCAAACTATATATACAGTTGTCACTCAGTATCCATAGGGTTTTGTTTCAGACCCCCTGCCAATACCAAAGTCCAAGGAAACTCAAGTCCTTTATATAAAATGGCATAGTAATTGCACATAACCCATGCACATCCTCCTATGAACTTCAATTCTCTCTGGCTGATTTATAATACCGTATACAATGTAAATGCTGTGTAAATAGTTGCTACACTGTATTGTTTAGGGAATGATGACAAGAAAAAAGTCTGTGCCTGTTCAATACAGAATCGAACACAGTGTATTGCTATGTAAGTAGTTGCTAATTAACTGTATTGTTTAGGGAGTAATAACAAGAAATATTAGTCAGTCAGGCCTGATTACATAGCACCTAAGCAAGACTCAAGGTGAACAGTGCTCAAACAGCAAGTCCTGGAGGGATGCTGAGGACCTGTGCAGTGGTGGGAAGCCACGGTGGGGTGCACCTACCCATCTTTTCATTCATATGAATTCAGCATATGGTTGAAGTGCAGCACATTCAAGTTTTGCTCCCGATCTTTCTGGAACTTCTTTCCTTCGAACATTTTCTATCCACTGTTGGTTGAATCTGTGCCTGGGATTAGGAGAGCTGTCTGAAATCTCAACTCAAATAAGGTGATCTCCAGGGCCCCTTCCGCAGGAACCATTTTTGGCCACATGTGCACCCTGCCTGGGAAAGGACTCAAGGAACCTCTTTGGCTCTTGTCCAGTGCTTAGATCCACTCTTCAGCATTCTGGAGCAGAGGACGGACTGTTTCTGCTTCAAGTTCTCACATGATAGAGAGCTCCTGGTTGAGTCCAATTGCCTTTGGATGGTTATTACTGCTGGAAATTTTTCCTAATTCTTCACTTTTGCCCTTTCAACTTCTCCAGAACACACTCTGGTGGTCCTTGGGCCCATTAAACGTGGAATAAATGCAGGGGGTTTCAGGGTATTTTTATGGTGATTGTTTTGCAGCAACGTGTATTTGTTTGTTAGGTGCTTAAAAGTCAGTGTAACCATTCCCTTCCTTTCCCTTCCCCTCCCCTCCCCTTCCTTTCCTTTTCTTTCTAATGAAAGATCATGAACCTTGATGTCGTAGATACCAGCAAAGAAAAACAGTTTATTTTGGCATTCCCTCTGAGATTTCTTCATGATTACAAAAATGCGAACTCAGGTCAACTGATCAGTGCTTTGAAATTCATCCTCATAAAATAACTTTCAATATGTGTATATATGTAATATCAAAAAGAAAAATGTTCAAACTGGTTACCTTGGTGTGATAGGACTAGAAACATTTAAAGTTTGTTTTTCTTTGTTCCTTTTTGAATTTTTCAAATTTTCTGCAGGGGAAATGTTTAATTAGAAAATAAAACAAATATTTTCTTTGCAAACATTTTCCTTTTTTTTTCCCAAAAGTAAAATTATGCTTTAAGTTACACTTTACAGATTGCATATAATGCACACAAAGTTCATTCCCTTCATGCTTCATGGAGAAAGATTTTCTTGTTATCTGCCCCTCCCTCTACTTTTCATGGGATGAACAAAAAGACTTGCACTTGGTAGGTGCTCAATCCACACATGTTGATTTAATTTCTTTCACTGAAATTGATTGTTTTGTGTAAGCTTCACAAAGCATTTGTTTAAAAGGACCCGGTCATAAATCACCCTTTCTAATATACACACTTTCAGGATACAGCACTTTGTAACAGAGGTGAGTACTTGTCCTTTTACCAGAAAATTTCTGCTGGGGAGTAGTGTAAAGTTGGGGACTGAGTCTGCCAGCCCTTGCCTCTCCTGCACCCCCTTCCCAAAGGTCTATAAAGTTATAATCCTAAATTCTGGTCATTGGAATGTGCTGTCTGTCATTCCCAAACCAAACCCTTTAGCAGAGTGTCGGATCATCCATGTCTTCCATTTTCTTTCCTGGATGGGCTACTTGTGGAACCTGCAGCCTGGGCCCCTTTGGCAACTGAATTTATGTGGATGAGAACTAGCGTTCCACTGGGTTAAGTTACTGATATTGAGGGATTCTGTGACAGAAGTTAATGTTAACACTAACAGCGGCATGGAAGTCACTAACTCCTAGAAAAGTATTGAAAAATGACCACAAAAACTGAAAGAAGAGGAACTAATGCAGGATATTTATGTTCTCTCCTCAAACAAATTGAGCATTTTGTACAAAGTGACATTTATATCCACACCCCAAATAAGAGGCCAAGGAAAACGGAAAACAAGAAAAGCAGGCAGCATTCACTTTCTGATTGGTTTTGTTAATTAATTTATTTTTGTAAGAAGAGAGAGTCAATTTTTTATTTTTTCATCTGGTTTTTGTTTTTTTCCCACTTAGATTAATAGGCAGCTTTCAGCGATATTTGTCTAGATTCTCAATTTTAAATATTCAAATAACAGAACTTTGTCTGTTCCCGCACGTTAAGCTAATATGACTTGTACCTTAGAGATGTACTATAAATTTAGTCATTTAAATCAGTAGTTTTAGGGTAGGTACCTTGGAAAAGTTACTTAATTTCTCTGTGCTTCAGCTTCTCCCCTACACAATACAGGTAATGAAGGGACCTGCTTCATAGGATTATTGTAAGAATTAAGTGAGGCAACACAGGTAAGGTCCTTAGGAAAACTGGCACAGGTGCATATTTTAAACTATTCTTATTATCACTTAGCTTTCATTCTTATTGACTTAGCTTTCATTTCAGAGATGTTTTATTTAAATAAATGGATTGCCATGGTCCATAACATCTAAGATCTTGCCTTCTACCCTCAATCTCCCCACCAGTTAATACATTATTTTTAAAAATTATCCTTTAAATCAAGTAGAAGTACTGACATAAAACAGTGAAGTTTAACAAAGTCAGCAACTTTTTTATAATATTAAAAATCCATTCCAAGTGGCCTGTTCGATTATTTTTATTTTTAAAATATGACATTTTCTTAAACTGATTTTGCTTTTGAGTGCCTAGGCATGAAGAGTCAACAAGAGACACAAAGAGCCTGCCAGCCTGAGCCAGAGGCTCTGCAGAAGACTCCCCTGGGGAGCAAGGGCAGTGGAAGCACCGGGACTTGAACAAGGACAAGAGAGAAAGGAAAGGATGCTTGTGAGTCTGTGCCAGAAGGCAGGCTTCCCATTTTCCCCTTTTGAACATTTTTGCTTGATAAAATGTCATTTGCCTTAATTCAGGCAGCTTTAACAAACTAGCACACTCTGGGTGGCTTATAAACAACAGAGCTTTATTCCTCCAGTTCTGGAGGCTGAAAGGCTGACATCAGGGTGCCAGTGTGCTGGGTTCTGTGGAGAGCCCTCTTCCTCATCTGGAGCACAGATTGCCATCCTCTCACGCAGAGGCTCAAATGATGGAAAGAGGGCCAGCAAGCTCTCTGGGTTCCAGAGTACCAATCCTATTCACGAGGGCTCCACCCCTGCGACCTACACACTTCCCAAAGATCCCACCTACTAGCACCTTACGCTGGGAGTTAGGATTTCAACAGAAGGAGTGGGGTGAGGACACAAATATTCAAGCCACCACACTGTCTAACGGTCAGTGGCTCTCCGTTCTTGCTTACTTTTTGTAATAAATCAGATGCTTAATCCTGACCTTAGTTGGGCTAGGTTATGTCTTATATTTGTCCCTTCCTTTCTCATTTCCAAGCAACCTCACCCATAGATTATAGAAACAGCCTCAAAGACTTTGTTTATAAATTAATCCAGTTTTCATTACGCAAATTTGGTTTGTTTATTGTAGACACTTTAGAGAAATCAGGTAAGCAAAAAAAGAAGAAGAAAATTAGCACTTTAAATTCCACCACTTTTAAATAACAAGTTACATTTTGGTATATATACATATACATACCTGTGTGTATGTGTTTTTTTGTTTTGTTTTGTTTTAAAGAGAGAGGGACAGTGAAAAAGAGAGAGAGAGAGAAAGAGGGAATCAATTTCATTTAGTTTTTCATGTGGCTTTCCTTGCTCTGAGACATTGTGGTATACTTGGTGCTGGGATTTGACCTCACGTACTTGTGCATGCCAGGGAAGCACTGTAACCGCTGAGGCACTGCTCCAGCCCTGTACATGTGTTTTAATGGAAACATTAAAGACTAGTTTGTAATTAACTCATATCACAAACATGCATTCAGATCAATAAATAGACTTTAATAATAACAATACTATTATTAGCTGTGTAGCTTTCTGTTGTATGGATATGATGGCATTTATTTACCATTGAATATCTAAGCTATTTCTTACCTTTTACTTTTGTGTGTCTGTTTTAAATCTTTTGCTTTTATACACATGATTTTTATAAGCACCTTTGTAACTGCATTGATCATATACATTATTATTTTTATAAGATAAATTCATAAAGCCAGAATCATAGGTTAAATGCCTACATGCATTTTCAGGGTATTTGACAATGGGCCAAATGCAATGCGGTAATTGGCAGAGGACACATTCTAAGATGTTCTTCACATTCCTGAAACCACAGATAGCACTGAATCTTATGAATACCTTTTTCCTATACATGATCCCTATGACAAAGTTGAGTTTACTGAGTAGGCACAGTAAGAGATTAACAACTATAACCAATAACAGAACAGAACAATTATATAACAATGCACTGTACTAAGAGCTATTTAAACATATAAATTGTTGATTTCTGGAACTTCCCATTTAACATTTTTGGACTGCAATTGACTGTAGGCAACTGAAACCTCTGGAAATGAAACTGTGGATATGGGGGACTGCTGTGTACCTTCTTAATCTCTATCCCGATGTCCAGTGTTTCTTTTTTCCAACTTATCTTGTTCAGTTCTACCAGATTTGTAAAGGAGAACCCTAATAATATTACTTCCCAGATCAGAACCTTTCCAGTGTTCAAGATCCTCAGTCTGACTTCTGAGGCCCCTGTAATCTAGGCCCACTCTGCCTTTCCAGACTCATCTCTTGCTAGGCTTTCCCTGTTAGGCTACACTCTATGCCATTGCTCTGCTGATACCAACCAGAACATGCTGGACCTCCAACCCATCT
This sequence comes from Aplodontia rufa, assembly GCA_004027875.1. Taxonomy (NCBI): domain Eukaryota; kingdom Metazoa; phylum Chordata; class Mammalia; order Rodentia; family Aplodontiidae; genus Aplodontia; species Aplodontia rufa. Next base: position 28,998 of record PVKS010001419.1, on the reverse strand, counting down.
TCACCAGCTCTCTCACTTCTGGTATTTATCATATGGCTCATAGTTGTTTGTTTGTTTTTTTTTTTTTAGAGAGAATGGGAATCAATTTTTTTTAAAATTTAGTTTTTCATGTGGATTTCATTGCTCTGACATGGTGCTGAGATTTGAACCTGCATACTCAAGCATGCCGGCAAGTGCCATAACCACAAACCACCACCTCCCCACTCGTGGCTTTTAAGTACCTATCTCTTCCCCCTTACTACACTGCAAGTGCTAGTAAAGCAGGGACAAGCCTTCTTCATTCCCCACATCTCCTACAGTAGTAGTAGTAGTAGTAGTAGTAGTAGTAGTCGTCGTAGTAGTAGTAGTAGTAGTAGTAGTGTAATTGTCAGAATCCTCTCAGCTATGTTGTGGCAACAAACAGCCCTTTTATCTGGAGGCTGATAACAAGACAGGTTTACATGCCCATCTCAGGTCAGCAGGGGCCTCTGAGCCTTGACATCCTCACACACTGGAATTCAGGAGTGAATCCATCTGAAACTGAATCCATCTGTTCCCGGTGGCAGCACCGGGAACAGAAAGCTGATGGGGCTGACTTTGGAAATCAATTGTTTCTGTCTAAAAGTGGCATTTTTGCCTCTGGCCCATTGGCCAAAATTAATCCTACAACTCCAATAGAGAAGAAGAAGCAAAGAATAATTGCCCCATAAATTACCAGGAGAATAGGAGCTACTATAGTGCCCTGCTTATAGTAGAACATCCACAGACATAAATTAAAGCAATGAGCAAATAAATGAATCTGCAAGGAATTATAAAAATCAGATAATGCTGCCTATAATAGAATGATCTTTTTCAATTTGATTTTCATTTTTATAAATAGGAGAATATCAACAAGTGTATAAATGAAGTATAAATTTGTATATGGAGGGTGGGAGTGTAACTCGGTGGTAGAGTGTTCTCATCAGCAATAAAGATGAATGTACTATGGAGCACAGGTACTGGTTTTTCTCTGTGTAAAGAGTGAAGGATGGAACCAGGAAATTGTGAAAATATGACATACTTTTGGATGAAATAGGAACTGCATCATAGTCTCAGAAAGTAACCAGGTGGATACGCATCCAGAGTTGTGTTAGAAGATGTTAGTCTGATAGGAGGACTGACTCAGCAGACTCGATTCTTTCTCCTCAGAGATGCACCCCTGCATTTTCCTGATTATTAAGATATATTAATAGGATACTGTGAAATAGTCATCCTGAGGAGGACCCCAGCCCCCACCCACACTAGCCCTGGCATGCCATAGAAAGGGACAAAAAAAGGTGTGCACTTGATACTTTGAGATAGCCGGTGAATATCAACTGAAAGAAGTGGAATCACTCGCCACATCCAGATCTGAGTTTCATTCCCCTAGGAAATGAAACCTCAACTAAGAGGTCATGACCTATAGAACCTGCAACCTCAATGTCTCTTTTTCTTTTGCAACTAAGACTGTCATCATGTTAGCAAGGTAAAACTTTAAGTTTAGAGAATTAAATGAAACCCATACAGTCACTCTTTTTGAAGCAACCTTAAATGTGGGTGTCATAATAATTTTTAGAGTCACTACAACATGTGTGTGTTTTTCATTTAAGAGAATTGATCGTATTAGGTTGACGCTTTACTGAAATGTTTAAAAGACTGTCACTAAGTTTGAAATCAGCATTGAAATGTTCAAGACAATTGGTTCATGAAATGCGGTTTGATTTATTAGCTGCATAATAGTATTTAAATATTTGGAAAATGTGCTTAATCGATGTAAACGCTTAATAAAATGAACATTAAACAAAACTAAGTAGTAGTAAGTGTTCTTACCATATCAGTCGTCCCTGTGATGTTAAGGATCCTAGCAACACACAAGATAGCTCTTTCCCAGTAGCTTTAATAGACTGTACCTGGGGGCAAAAATGCATGATGTCTGGCTACTCCTACTGAAAACAAAACCCACACTAATTTGCTTAGCTGAGATACTAGGTCATCACCATATAAATCACTTTTTGTAATCACCGCTCTTAACGAGGGTTACTGTTCAATTTGTGGCTTAAGCTTGGTTCATTGATGCCCCCCACTGGATGAATGGATCCAAAAATCATGGTATACATACACCATGGAGTTCTACTCAACAATTAGAAACAATGAAATTGCAGCCTTTGAAGGTAAATGGATGGTGATGGAAAATATTATGTTGAGTGAAGTTAGCCTAATCCAGAGAGTCAAGGTCCGAATGTCTTCACTCATCTGTGGAGGCTGGAGCCAGACCCAGGCCTGTGTGAAAGGTGTTAATTCTCATGTATTAGACCCAGCAAAGATGTAGTAACACATAACCTGGGGCATTCATACTGATGTATTAGGAAGGAGAGGGGAAAGGGAAGGCGGGAGGGATAAGGGTGGGAGAACAGGGTGGGATCTAGGGGGTAAATCTAATTTAAGTATATATACCTATCATGTTGTTTCATTGGATGCATTTTTGATTGTACAACAACTAAATTTCCTAATAAAAAATAAAGAAAAATAAAAAATAAAATTAGTGGTATATGATCTATAGGATTATTGCACAGAATAAAATGTCAGGAAAGTTAAAACAAAAAAAAGCTTGGTTCATAGGTGTTGGGGTCTGACCTTTACTTTATCAGCTGCCTGGATCTTGTTGCTGTTTGCATAGCTCCTTCGGGAAAGGCTGCTAGATTGTATATTGTTAAGCTTGAAAAACAGGGTGTCCACATGGGCTTCAGACGTTTCACATTGGTATCACCTGCCAATTATTCTAGATCCTTCAAAAGGTGCACGTAGAGGCGAATTGGTCAAACATGTGGCTCCGAAATCCAGATGTGGCAACGAACAAGCTAATGTAGAGAGGCCTCGAGGGGGCGGGGTGAAGGCCTTTATAAAAGAGGCTCCAGCCAGCAGTCCAGAGCTCTTCCTTTGGTCCAGAGCTCTCGCACTTTTCGGCTGGACGTGGTGTCCCTGCTCCTTTGGAAGATGAGCTCTTGTCAGCAGCCGAACCTGCCTGTGCCTCGATCCTGAACTTCCCAGCTTCCAGAACTGTGAGAAATTGCTGTCCATGTTTGTTCTGGAGTGCAGTCTTGCAGCGTTGCCTTGACTTGTTTGAGATCACCCAATGTTAGGCATTTTGTTGTAGCAGCACAAATGGACGAATAGACTAAGACATTTACGTTGCCTTGAAAGAGAGACGTAAAGTATGGATATATAAAAAGAGAAGTAATGCTTAGATAAAGAAAGACTGTTCCGGGTCTCTGGTCTGTGGTTTTTCTCATCCCCAGCCGGTCCCTCAGGTCAGAACCCGGCTGGACTGGGGACATGTAGGAAGAATGTATTATTGTGTTCACTTCTTTAGTAACAAGACCAAGGTTTGTTCCTTTAAAAAATGTCTTAGGTCAAATTTTCTAAAGATGGTGGTTGAGAGGTGAGAATTTTGGAAAAAGAATAAACCAAGTAACCTGAGAGACCGAAGGACTTCTAAGAAAGGGAAAGATGAGTATTCACTTTTATGTTCCATTGATTGTTGATACTAAACCCTTCCCTCTCCTCACATTGTTCATCAAAGTTGTTACATTAAAAAAAAAAGAAACCAACCCCCCCAAAAAAATCAAGTAATTCTATAGCTATCATGCAAGAACAATCCCAAGTGCCAGCTGATGCTAATGTAGCATAATTATGGGGTATGTTAATAATTCTACCTTGCTCTGGACAGCAGCAGTTCAGTTACTTTTTCTGGAATAGATTCTTCAACTTGACACTTGCCGGGCTGATCTAGGATGCTCTGAGAGTTCTCCGAGGACTTAGGGGCTAATAATGCTCAGGGATTTAGTGTCCTGAAGAGCTCTTTAATCCTCTGCATCCTGAAGCCCATCGTAAGCCAGGGCCTTCTGTCACACCCCAGGAATTAGAGGCAGTTTGCAGGGTCCGCTGCACATCCTCGCGGCTCCTTCTTTGTGGTTGTATGAGGTACCATCCAGGGTTCCTTCAGTGGTTTTGAGCAGTATGCGCTTCTTTCTTGTCTCTCTGCCTCAGGTAGCAGTCTAGAGTGTCTTTCTTTGCGAACGACAGCAGTAAAGAAGCACACCATGGGTGAGATCAGTCAAAATGCTGTGGAGAAATACCTTGAGGAGAACCCTGCATTTGCCAAGGAATACTTTGACAAGAAGCTGCGGGTGGAGGTACTGGGCGAGATCTTCCAGAACAGCCGGGTGCCGGTCCAGGCCAGCATGTCGCTCCCAGAGCTGACGCAGGTGGAGGAGTCAGCCGTGTGCCTGGAGCTGCTCAGGTCTGTGCAGGAGGAGGCCAGTGGCCCCGAGCAGGTGGCACACAGGGCCCTGCAGAGGCTGGCCCAGCTGCTGCAGGCTGCCCGCTGCAGCATGTTCATCTGTCGCGCCCGCAACGGCATGCCAGAGGTGGCCTCAAAGCTGTTGGATATCACTCCAACCTCCAAGTTTGAGGACAACCTTGTGGTTCCTGACAAAGAAGTTGTGTTTCCACTGGATATTGGGATTGTGGGGTGGGCTGCTCACACGAAGAAAGCCCTGAATGTTCCAGATGTGAAAAAGGTAAGTGACCTTGTGATAGTGGGGCAGAGGTCTTGGCAGGGTCAGGAAGGAACAGAGAGGAAAGACATGGCACCACTCTTGTGGCTGTGGTTTGGCTAAAACCTGGAAGGGCAGGCAGTGGGAAAGAGGAGCACCCAGGCCTAGCCATGCCAGATTGAGAGAATAAAAAGACAAGGTGACCTAAAGTTGAACTTCAGATGACCAATGAATAATGTTGTTCGGTAGGCCCCTGTGTGCTAGACACTTTATCAGACTCTCCTGCCTGGTCCTGATATGGTCCACGCCTGCTCCCCTGCCTCCCCACTGCATTGGAGGTTCCCTTCTGAACACCCCAGCCAAGCAGAGTCCCCCACTGGGGGATCAGCCAACATGCCCAATGCCAACACTTGGGACTGCTTCCCTACCAGTCATTCTCAGCCCTCGGAGGACCAGCAGCTCTCCAGGATGGATTGACTCACAAATTGATTCTTTCATCAATAGACCAAATGTGAAAAAAAAGTAGTCCCTTTGAAAGTTCAAATGTTTGATTTGGCTCATTACAAATGTGAATTTAAGTGATAGTTAAGTACAGTGGACACCTCTCTCCCAATAACTCAGATCTATCAAGAATGAATGGCAATCATGTAAATGGAGCATTGGGTTATTGTTATTGCCCCTTATAAAAAAATTCTTTTTACAACTGCAATACATATTCATTTTATAAAAACGATAAAATGTTAAACTAAACACCCATAACCCCTCCACTTGGCCACAATCATGAGTTCAGCCTGGAGTTTCTGCTGGCAGCCTTTTCTCTATATGCGAGCCCTACTTTTATGATTTACTATTCACAAAAGGGGAGCGATGGATTAAGATGGAGTAGAGTCACCTGGCAGGGAGCAGCCCCTGGAATGCTTTTTGTACAGGGGTCCATCACCAGCAGGTGATGGGGGCACCTGGAGAGGCAGGAGGATAATCCCCTAGCTGCCTCCTGAAGCTGATTATGGGTAGAGGCTGGCACAGAACCAGGAGAAGTGGTTTGTCAAACATGAGCAAACAACCGTGGTCTGTCCTCAGGTGCCGGGGTGCTATCGGGCACATAGCATCCTCCGTTTTTTACAATTCCCTCTTTCACAGAGATGAAGCTGCTTGAGGCTTGGTCTTTTGAGGCTAGTACAGCTGCTTCCAGGAACTAAACTGATGCATGCCCTTAGGATAGGCTTCTCTTGACCCTGGCTCAAGGCTCTGTCCCCACACCTGAGGTTTTATGGGAATGCTTCTTCACAAGTTCCAATTGAGCCTGCCTTCAAACTCACCAGGACGTCAGATTTAAGAAACTGACATTCAAGATTGTTTTTCTCCAAGATTTTTTTTCTGTACTGAAGATTGAACTTGGGGACTCTCTACTACTGAGCTGCATCCCCAGCCCTTTCTTATTTTTATTTTGAGACCGTGTCTCACTAAGTTGCTCAGGCTGTCTTCAAATTTGCAATCCTCCTGTCTTAACCTCCAGAGTAGCTGGAATTATGGATGTGTGCCACCATACCAGGCTTTACTGAGATTTTTTTTTTAAAGGAGAGATGGGTAAAATGATTTCTACTGTAATACCTGAATAAGCTCAAGTATTACAGTATAAGCTCAGTGCTCCATGTCGAGGAGAAAATAGCACAGTAGAGCTGCTTAAAAGATGAAGCATCCCTGTCCTGTCACTGCCTGCAGCAGGCGTTTCCACATCAACAGGGCAGTTCATGGCTGCTGGGTTCCAGGGGTGTCTCCCTTCTCCCGAGGACTCCTGCTGTTCTGGGTAGAACAGGGGAGGGTGTTCTGTAGACAGACACCCTCTTGAGCTCACAGGAGAGAGGAAAACCTCATTATTTGTGCTGCTTCTAAGCATTTTTTCCCCATAGCATGGTGCTTTTCAACTGTTTATTCTTCAAAATCAAACTGGTAGCTTAAAAAAAATTGATGCCTGAAACTCTCCGATAATCACGCTGAACTCTCAGGTTGGGACACAGGCTTTGGTGTGCTCAAAAAGCTCCCCAGGTGATTCTAATATGCAGCCAATGTTGAAAACCACAGGTCCTCTGGGTGAGCAGACTCAGGAGGAGGAGGTGAATTTCAAATCAGCTGTGAAATATGAGATGGAAGGGGTGAGACGATGTTCAGTCCAACTCCGAGTATCCTATGGCAGATGGGCAGTTGAGGTTAAGTTGCATCTCCCCCAGAGTCCATGGTACCTTTCAGTGAATGAGAAAGGCCAGACTAGAAAGGCGCCTCCTGAGCCTTGGCTAGTGATCTCCAATCTACCTGCATTTCACTGTCTTGGCCAGGTAAAATCTGCAACAAGAAAGAAGGTGCAAACCAATGTTTTAAGGGAGATCTTTCATTCATTCTTCACCTTTCCATTGTGCTCCGCAGTTTGTAGAGCATTTCACATTCTTCATCTTATTCGAGGCCTGCAAAGACCCTGAGCAGGAGGCAGGGACCACTCATGGCATTTCCATCTGTGTAGTGGGCATCTACTCAGGTCAGGTAGTCAGGCTGTGTCAGGTCTGGAACAGTAACCAGGGTCTTTGAGGCCTTCCTACTCCTACCATTGATCACACATGATTTTTACTCTGGTTAGCAGGGTGGGCACAGGTGAGGGAAAGATTTCTGACACCTAGACAAAGATGGAGAGCCAGATCACCACACTGGGGGTCCGTTAAGGCAGTGACAGGGAAGTTTTGTGGTATAGGGCAAATGCTTTGGCATTAGGCAGACCTGGGTGCTGATGCAAGTCTGAGGTTTAGTAACTCTGTGATGGATTGAATCTCCACCTGTGAGAAATGGAGATAACCAAACATGCAGATTAAATGTCTGTGAGGGATCTGACTTCATAGTAGATGCTCAATAAATGATAGCTATGGTATGGTTACCATTATGCCAGTAGGACTTTAGGGACTGGGTACAGAAGGTCAATGATTATTGCCCATCTTAAAGCAGGTTAAAGACAGGAAAGCTTTTAACAACAGGAAAGAGAAATATCCTTTTAGAGCTAATTGTTTCTTTTTCTACTGGGAAAGCGTTCATTAACAGTATAGGTGGTCCTGAATCTGACTCTAGAGATCCCCCCCGCTGTTTCCTACCTCCCTTTCTGCCTCCCGATTCCAGGGGTTAATGGTGTTTAATCAGGATTTAGCCACACTGAGATCAGGAGAGATAAAGCATCCTGTTGTTCTAAACAATGTTCTCCAGTTGCCTTCAGGACCTTCCTTGGAAAAAAAATCAAGAGAATTTGGAAGTCCTAGAAACACAGGATTTACTCAAACTTCTCAAAAATAAGAAAGCTACTCCTCCCTATCCGTAATTTGATAGATGATTGATCTGGAGCTTTCAGTTGTGATAATAAGTAAGCATTCAGTTTTGAAACTTAGAAGCCATTTTCTCAAAACAGCCAAAGGACCTTCAGGACGAATCCTTGCGTTTAGAATCTAGGACGAAATGGCACCAAGCTACAGAGGTAAATGTGTTTGGTAAATGGTTTTGCTGCCTGACTCCATCCAGAGTGTGGCGCATGCTTCTGGTATTTATTTATTCTTTTAGTCCCCAGGATGGCTGTGTAAATGAAGGTGATCACAATCTGTAGTGGGCGATAGTGGAGGAGAAAAACAGGATGAGAGCTGGCCTAGGCAAGCAATGGATTAAGAGGAAGAATCCAAGAATCCAGAGACCTCCTGGCCTGAGGGTGAAGATGCTACAAGAAGAGGAAAGAAGTAACAGATAAAGTGGTCAGGAAAGAAACGTGGCTCTTGATGCCATGGAGCAGAGGGCAGGCTCTCGGAGGAAGGCTCTCCGAGGCACAGGAGGCTTATATCCCACTAAGGGCATCTCATTTCTGAGGGCCCCCGCCATGCTGTGTCGTTCCATCTTCACAGCGTGGACTCGCATGAGTGAGGTTCCTCGGTGTGAGCTGGGAAACCGACCAGAATATAGCCTCCAAGGTTTATGCTGATTTTGCAAACACCATCAACACAAGGAAGTGAAAAGAACACAACTTATGTATAATAGAATATGACATTAATTTTGGCCAAATGAGTCTGAGTTATGCAGGAAGTTTGGTGCTAATTTATAAAGACCCAAGTTCAAAGGGAAGACGATCAGAACCCATGGAATATCTAGAACTGATATTCCCTGAAATTGCAAATAATACAATAACTGCCTTCCTTGACCTTTTTCTCAAGCCCCTCCCTGTGTGCACTTCCGTAAGCTTATCACTACACTTGCTGTGGTGAGGGGATTAGAATCATCTCTTGCAAATTAATGTAGAAGGTTCATATCCAGCAAGATCCACTTTCCTCTCTCCCAAAGAAAGAAAAAATATGAAAAAAAAAGACATTAGCTTGGGGCTGGCTCAGTGGTTACGGTGCTTGCCTGGCATGCGCAAGGATGTGGGTTCGAACCACAGCACCACATATACAATGGAGTGTCAGCAATGAAAGCCACATGAAAAACGAAATAAAATTGATTCTTTCTCTCTCCCTCCCCCACCTCTCTCTGTCTTAAAAAAAAATAGACATTAGCTTGGTAGAACATTAAAAATCTGATAAGTACCTGGCACTGGCAAGAGGGTGGTCTCACAAAGCAGAAGAGCAAATTTCAAGTTTTCATGAAAGTAATCTATATAAATTAAAGTTGCACATAACCTGTTGATCTAGCAAAAGGGATTTCCACTTTGGGAATCCACTGTATAAAAACAAAAGATTTTTATAAAAATAGAAAAAAATCTTTGTCCATGCAGAATGATTAGTGTGATATTGTTTTTTCGAGGGGGGCTAAACAGACTGAGTCAGTAGCAGGCAGCTGAATGGATCTCAGAGCACCCATAGTGTGGGGTGCTGTGCAAGAATCTCAGAGGTGAGTTCACATCCATATGCATTTGTCTGGAGTGATGTCCTGAAGACGTTAAATGATGAAAGTACGTATAAAGTTAGAAAAGGAGATTTTTATAAAAATAGAAAAAAATCTTTGTCCGTGCAGAGAAAAGGCAAGGAAAGGAAACACTGATTTTCTCAAGTAGGAGATTGGAAAGACCTTGAAGTATTATCGTTATTTTCATTTATGTTGAGATGTGGGGGGTGACTGGCTTGAGTGCTTTGCTTTTGTAATTCCAGAGTGATGTCTGTGTTCCAAGCTCACTGTCCTCCCCTGCCCATGCTTCCTGTCTGCTGCACCCTGTGGCTCCCCTCCTTTCCTCCTAGAATGTCACTTTTTAATAGACCCTGACTTACTTCTTTCCTCCTGGCCCAATCCCAGCCTAAACTAGACGAGCCACAGCTAGGTAGGAAATGCTCGCCTGAAAAGGGAAATTTCATCCTGTGTGGCCATAGGGTGATGGGCGTGTGGGGGGCTTTGGAAACTATTCTGGGGCACCAGTTACTGTTGGTACCATTTGGATTAGAGAAAACGCCTCAGATCTACCACTCCATGCCTCTGTGCGATTTTGACAACATGTGAATATGTTTTTCAGAACAACCATTTTTCTGACTTCATGGACAAACAAACTGGGTATGTTACCAAGAGCCTGCTGGCAGCCCCAATCGTGATGGGCAAGGAGGTTCTGGCTGTGGTTATGGCACTGAACAAATTAAATGCATCCGAGTTTTCCAAACAGGATGAAGAGGTAATGCTAACCTTGGGCATCCAGTCAGTGGCACAGGAAATAGATTTGTTGTACAACCAGAGAAAAAGTGTCAGAACTATAATTTGTTCTTCTCTGCCATCTGTAGGTCTTTTCCAAATACCTCATCTTTGTTTCTGTCATCCTAAAACTTCATCATACCAACTACCTGTACAATGTTGAATTCCGAAGAAGCCAGGTAAAGGAAGGTGACATTGGTCACACCATCCTGACTTGTTTTGACAAAGGGCCCAGAGACAGCAAGCCCAGACCCCTCTAATCCCTCATGGAGGTTTTAAGCCATATAGAGCAGATCCCAGGTCTTCAGTCCCAGGTGTCCCTTCATGGTGTCCCCTTTCCTTCGCCTCAAGCTTCCATCTGTATGTGCAATTGGCTCAGCTTTTGTCAGACTAAATCCAGGGTAGCCTCGGTGTCTTCATCTATGAGGTAGTGATAATAAGTATAGTTCCTACATGTGTGGCTAGTGTGACTGTTAAATTGTCACTAGACCTCACATAAATCCTTTAGCAGTTCCTGGATCATAGTAAAGCTACCAATTTGAAGATAAAATCACTCTTTGAGGCTCATTGATTCCATGAGGCAAAGGATAAAGAACAATATTTGTAGCCAGGATACCTGAACCTGGAGCCTCAGTTTCCACATCTGTATAATGTGAGCGTATTGGTGGAATAGAGGGCTTCTAAGGTTCCTCTGCATTCTAACTCTCCAGGTCAGATTACCTCTGACCAGCTGTGGATGCACGAAGGAGTCATGTGGGTTTCTACCAAGGCCAGCAGGAGCAAGTGGATCCTATGCCCAGACATTTTCTTCACATCCAACTTGAGAGCACTTGCCCTTTGGAGCCAAAACACTTGGACCTGGGAACTCATCATTGGCTTCTCCCCCTTCGTAAACTCATGGCCTTGCAATGGGAATGGGACTTTGAAGCCCTCCATCCCAACACTTACTCCTGCACTGTACAGATGGGGAAACTGAGGATCCAGACTCAGGTATCCTGGCCACAAATATTGTTCTATATCCTTCATATCCCACTTAGATAATCTGAGTAGTTTGTTGGATGCATACATGCTCAAAAATAGAATTGCATTGTCTGGTGATATGAATCCAGCTTATTTGACGCACCTCCTCTTTTCTTTGGGCTAATGCTCTTTCCTCTCTCCATAGTGTATTTTGTTCTGCTTTCTTTTTCATACCTATTTTCAGATCCTTATGTGGTCAGCCAATAAAGTGTTTGAAGAACTCACAGATGTTGAGCGACAGTTTCACAAAGCACTGTACACGGTCAGAACATACCTGAATTGTGAACGCTACTCCATCGGGCTGCTGGACATGACCAAGGAGAAGGTCCTCTTTATTCCATACATCTCATCTCACCTAAGAACACCTTTAGAATACACACCATGTGCAGCATGATCCGTTGATAAATGGATACACTGCGCAGATAATCAGTCATGATAGATGACAAGAGCCAATGCAAGAAGGCATGCTACAGAGGTAACGGTGTGCATTCTGGAGCAAAATGGTACAGGCTTGAATTTGGGCTCCTCCACTCCCAAGCCGTATGGATCTTCACTAAAATTTTTTCTTTTTAAAATTAACTAAAAGCCCTTGGTTTTTACATCAGTTTTAGGTTTATGAAAAATGAGTAATAGGGGCTGGAGCGGTGGCTCTGGGGTTACAGCGCTTGCCTGGCATGCGCAAGTACACAGGTTCAAACCCCAGCACCCACATACACAACTGGGTGTCAGAGCAATGAAAGCCATGTGAAAAACACAACTGAAATTGATTCTCTCTCTCTTGTCCTTATCTCTTTGAAAAAAAAATGAATAATGTAGAGAGCACATAAGCAACTTCATCTCTCCCACCCCCTCCTCAGCTTCCTGTATTGCTAACATCTTGCATTAATGTACATTTTGTGTAGTTGATGAAACAATATTGATATATCATTATTAAACAAAGTTCATCATTTACATTAGGGTTTACTCTGTTGTGTAGTTCCATAGATTTTGACAAATGAATAATGCTATATATCTGCTTTACAATATCATACAGAATAGTTTCAGTGTCCTAAAACTCCTGATCTCCACCTACCTAGCCCCTCCCTCCCACTTCAAATCCTAGGCAACCAATAACTTTTTTTTTTTTCAAGAGAGAGAATCAGCTTTATTTAGTTTTTCACATGGCTTTCATTGCTCCAACACTTTGTTTATGTGGTGCTGGGGTTTGAACTCATCCTCATGCATGCCAGGCAAGCATGGTAACCACCAAGCCACTGCTCCAGCTCCCAACCAATGACTTTTTATTACTGCCTTTATGTTTTTATTTTAGGGTTGGGGGTGTCGGTACCAGGGATTTAACCTAGGGACACTTAACCACTGAGTCACACCCCCATCCCTTTTTATATTTTATTTTGAGACAGGGTCTTGCTAAGTAGCTTAGGGCCTTGCTAGGTTGCTGAGACTGGCTTTGAATTTGCAGTCCTCCTGCTTCGGTCTCCCAAGTCGCTGGGATTACAGACATGCACTACCAGGCCCAGCCCTCTGCCTCTGTGTTTTTGTCCTTTCTGGAATACCATATCATTGGAATCATATAGTGCATAGATTTCTAAAGCAATATATATTTAAGTTTCTTCCATGTATTTTCATAGCTTGATAGTTCATTTTAAAAAATTAATTTCTGGGCTGGAGTGGTGGTTCAGTGGTTACAGCACTTCCCTGGCAAGCATAAGTACATGAATTCCAACCCCAGCACCATGTACACAATGAAGTGTCAGAGCAGCAAAGACCTCATGAAAACTAAATAAAATTCTTTCTCTCTTTCACTGTGTCTCTCTCTCTTTAAAAAAAAAATTTAAGGGGCTGGAGCAGTGGCTCAATGGTTAAGGCGCTTGCCTAGCATGGGCAGGTACCCAGGTTCAAACCCCAGCACCACATACACAACTAAGTGTCAGAGCAATGAAAGCTATGTGAAAAATTCAATAAAAAATTGGTTATCTTTGTTTCTCTCTCTCTCACTGTCCTTCTCTCTTTAAAAAAAAATTAAAAATCAATTTCTTAAATTTTTCCAATTTTTTTTTAGAAAGGGAAAGAATCAATTTTATTTAGTTTTTCATGTGGCTTTTGTTGCTCCAACACTTCATTGTGTACGTGGTGCTGGGGTTTGAACCCATGTTCTTGTGCATGCCAGGCAAGTGCTTTAACTTCCAAACCACCACTCCAGCCCCAAATTTTTCCAATTTTTAATAGACAATAATTATATGTATTTAGGGGGTACAATGTGAAATTTTGATATATGTGTACCTTATAGGGTACACATATATCAAGGTAGTTAACATATGTATCACATACTGATTTTTTTTTTTTTGGTGGTGAAAGCATTTAAAATCTCCTTCAACAATTTTGAACATACAATGCATTATTATTAACTCTGATCACCATATTTTTAAAATTAATCTTGGAAATATTGCTCCTAAGTGGAACTTGGGAGCATTTGGACACCTTCTCGCTCTCCTCCCTGCCCCTCTCCCACAGCTGTGGTAGCCACCATTCTACACTTCTTCTGGAAGTCTGGCTGTTTTCAATTCTACGTGTAGATGAACTCATGCAGTATTTGTCTTTCTGCACCTGGCCTATTTCATTTGGCAAGATGTCCTCCAGGTTACTCATGTTGTCACAGATGGCAGGCTGTGCTCTGTTTTAAAGGCTGAATATTACTGTGCGTCTCTTCCATGTTTTCTTTATCCACTTAACCACTGATCAGTGCGTAGGATGATTCCTTATCTCGGCTGCAGCTCATTCCGTTTTACCACTGAAATATGCCACTGCATGGCAGTTTGTTTCTCAGGGCATCTTGATTGCTTCTAATTTGGGGTGATTAGGAATAAAGCTGCCACAAACACTCTTTGTAAGTTTTCAACTCACTTGGGCAAATATCAAAGAGGACCACAGCTGTCCTATGGTGGGACTATGTTTATCTTTGTAAAACATTGCCAGATTGTCTTCCCAGGTGACTCTATCAGTTTGCACATTCACATTGTCACCAGCGGTTGGTAATGTCAGTTCAAGTTTTATCCATTCTAATAGTTGTGGTGCATCATTGTTGTCTTAATTTGCAATTTTCTGATGACGCGTGATGTTGACCATCTGTTCCTCTGCTTACTTGCCATTTGTATGTCTTCTTTGGTGAGAAGTCTCTTTAGATCTTCTGCTTATTTTTTGATTGGGTTGCTTGTTTTCTTTTGGTTCCATTTTAAGTGTTCTTTGCAGGTTCAGTGGTGTGCACATGTAATCCCAGCACTCAGGAGGCTAAGGTGAGAGGATCACTTGGCTCAGGAGTTCCAGACTATCCTGTAATACAACAAGACCTTGTTTCAAAGAAAAATAGTTATTTGCATATTGTAAATATAAGCCCTTTATTGAATATGTTTTGCAAATATTTTTCCAAGTCTGTGGCTTATCTTACCAGCAACTTCAGTAGAACAGAAGTTTTCAATTTTAATAATGTCTAGTTTTTGGGGTTTTTTTTTCTGTCATGGATTTTGTTTTCAGTGTTGTATCTAAAAAGTCTTGACAAATTTGAGTTCATCTAGATTTTCTGTGTCATACTCTAGAATTTTTATAGTTTCATGTTTTACATTTAGGTCTATGATTCATTTTGAGTTGTTTTAAATTAAGGTATGAAGTATATAGGCTCATATATTTTTTCATGTAGATGCCCAATTGTTCCAACATGATTTGTTGAAAAGACCAGCAGCTTCTGCTCCTTTGCCAAAGATCAGTTGATCATGCTTATGTAGGTCCTTTCCATGTTCTCAAATTTCTTCCACTGATCTGTTTGTCTGTTCTTTTGCCGGTACCACACCATCTTGATTCCTACACTTTAGGCCTTGAAGTCAGGTAGCATCAGTGCTTTGACATCTTTCTTCTTTTCAATAGGTCTTTTATCATCCCCAAGTCTTGGTTTTCTCTTCACTTTATCAGTTGTGACAATATGATAAAATATATTTGAAGTGTCTAGCACACAGTAGTGCATAATAATTGATAGGGTCCTTACCACTTTGAGATTTTGTATTTTGAAAAAATTTTAAATTCTTTTGAAGTAGGAATAATGAAATGTTTGATTTTATTCACAATATAATGTTCACTCTTCATCTTAAACCTGTTGGAGGTTTGGTAGTTCGGTATAGCTTATATTATTCATGTGATTGACAGCTATTTCTTCAGAGTAATTGTTCTAAATGAACAAATATAGGGCCAAACATGGGAAAAGATGATTCTGACTCTGGCACTTACTAGCTGAGTGTACTGGCTAGAATGCTTTCGGCTGCAAAGTAAAAGCATCTTTAACAAAATGATGTTAAAAGTCCCAAGGTAAGGCAATTCTAGCACTGGCTAAGTCAGATCTCAATACAGTCGAAGTTCCAGGTGATTTCCATTTTTTCCTGGAAAGTTCTTTGCTGCCTGCAGCATCTTGTGAGGTCACTTCTTATGGGGGCAAGAAGACTGCTACCACTCAAAGCATGGTACAGGGGTATGATAGAATTGAGAGGTATTTCTTCCAAATGTCATTTTCATCACCTTTCATCTAAGAGACGCCTTTCTCCAGCAGTCCCTAAACAGACTTCTCTCCTCCTTTACCAGCAAGAACTAGGTCACCTACCTGCCCTCCAACTAATCCAGGCACCTGGTGTAGACCATTTACAGGCTGGGGAGGGCCCTTCTTCCCTGAACAAATTATCACCAGGTATCCACATAAATTCAAGTTCTACTAGCTGTCAGAGTGGAGAGTAAATGTCAGCCAAGGCAACTGATGATGTTGGCTGCTCTGGGTGACCCAGGTGACCTCTTAACCAACCTGGATTTAGTTTAGTTGTTTATTAAAGAGCAGCGCTATGTTGAGCACTTTGAACCGTGTGCCAGTTGGTAGGTACTATTCATTTAATCCTCACAACACTCCAGTATAAATTCTCCTATTAGCCTTTTTACAGGTGAAAGAAAAGTTAAACTACTTGTTACCAGTCACAAGTTTGTAAGCAGTACTGCTGAGAATTATAGGGTTTTTCAGATATAACATTCCAGAACTAAATAGATTAACAAAAATTATATCTAGAATCTACAAAATCCTCAAAAATCTCACTGAAAAAACACAAACAATCCAATCAATAAATGGGCTGAAGAGCTAAATAGAAACTTCTCAACAGAGGACATTGATCAAGCCAATTAATACATGAGAAAGTGCTCTAAATCACTAGTAATCAGAGAATCCTCAAAAAACTAGGGATGAACCCACCATACAACCCTGCTATTCCTCTCCTGGTTATTTTTCCAGGGGATTTAGAATCAGCACACTACAGTGATACAGCAAAATTGACGTTCATAGCAGCTCAATTTACAATAGGTAAATTATGGAAACAACCCAGACATCCCTCACTGGATGAATGGATCCAAAAACTGTGGTACATATATACCATGGAGTTTTACTCAGCAATTAGAAACAATGATATTGCAGCCTTTGAAGGTAAATGGATGGCTATGGAAGAAGTTATGCTGAGTGAAATAACCATTACCCAGAGAACCAAGGGTTGAATGTCTCCACTCATCTGTGGAGGCTGGAGCTAGACCCTGGCCATTGAGAAAGCAGGTCTATTATCATGTTTTAAATCCGGATAAGGTGTAATGTCATACAACCTAAGGCATTTGCAGAGATATTTTGGGAAGTGGGGGAGGGATAAGGGTGGGTAATTTGGGGGGGCACTTGGGGGTAAATCTAATTTTCAGAATTTATATATAATTTTGTTAGAAGCTTGTTTGTTCAACAAATTTCTGAATAAAATAAAATTCAGATGAGATATGGTAGGTTCTGGGAAAGTTTGTTTAATAATGTTTAAATATAATTGCCTCCAGGAATTCTATGATGAATGGCCAGTCAAGCTTGGAGAAGTTGAGCCTTACAAAGGTCCGAAGACACCTGATGGCAGGGTAAATGCAAACATCATTCCTGGGGCTGTCTGTGTGTCGTGTCAGGAGCTTGCAGTGCACTGGCCTGGGACAGTTTGGGGTTTTTTCCTGTAACTTTCTGTTGGGACTCCAAAGTAGCAGAGAGAGCACTAGACAAGTGTTTGAGGATCAGATGGCTGCTCTGCCCTGGCTAGCTGGGTGGCCCTTCCTTAACTCATGGTTTAATCTCTCCATTTCCTTTTCCATAAAGCCAGGACCTAGTAAAAAATGCACTTGGAAAGTGTTAGGGATTTCTGTTGGGGCCTTGGGTATGGTAGGCTAGAGCTCCACGACTAAGCTACACCCTCAGCCTTCAGTACAAGTTTTAAGAAGTGTCCGGGCCCTTCTTCAGGTATCCTAGGATCACCAGGAAAGGGTTAGGTTACATTTCCTTTCTCCCTTGGCTGCAAGCTTCTCAAGGGCATGCACTGTGTTTATTTATCCACTTCTATAGTCCTGGTACCCAGGAACAAGAAGTTGATGGAATACGATGTGTGCAGTTCTCAGTTTCTTCATCTACCCCATGAAGTAGACAGGATAGTACTCAAGTCACTCTCAGCTTTGACAAAGGATCCACTGAGCCTGTTTCTGAGGCACAGGTTCAGATCAGTCAGTGGTAGAAGGGGGCTGTGTCTTCCCCATGCTTGATGTACAACTGATTGCAGTTGAGAAATCATGAGATTTGCTCTAGTGAAGAGGTATTTCAGGACAAAAAGAAAGGCGGATGAGCGGAAGGTAGAAACAGACTAGCTGGTGATTTGGTAGTCAAAGATTTCCCCCCAAAGGCTGGGCGAATTTCCTTAAAAATGAAATTTAATTCAGCCTTGATGCATGTGAACAGTCAATAATATTTTTGGCTGTATTACAAGCTTGTAACTCAGTTTTGAGTAGTTTGGTAATTCACGTTCTGCAGAAAAATGTGGCTAAGAAATTAGCTCTTATTTATAAGAGTTGAAAAAGTACAAGTTCTTAAATGAAGTGTTTTCTTTGGAAAATATTATGCTCATAATCTCCTTCTCTCTTAGGAAATTATCTTTTATAAAGTAATCGATTACATTTTACACGGGAAAGAAGAGATCAAAGTGATACCGTGAGTACTCTCATGAAGCAGCTCAGGAGTTGCCATTTGATTCCTGTGCACAGTACATTTCTCTCAACAGCAATGATTTTCTTTCTTCTAATCTCCCTCAAGGACACCTCCTGCAGACCACTGGACATTTGTCAGCGGGTTGCCAACCTATGTTGCTGAAAATGGATTTGTAAGTTATTGGACAAATTCAAACTTTAATAACCTATAAAATTCTTACTAGCTAATGGATACAGTTGTCAGAGCAAGAATGTACCCAATGACGGTTCGATGACCACGCCCTTTGCACAAGACATAAGAGTCAAATGTAGGGTAACTGGAGACTTCGAAACGCAACGTGAGAATATTTACTCAACATGAGAACAATCCACCCATCTCTCAACCTCTACTTGGCAGTCACATGAATTTCAGACATCCTTTTGAAGTCAATAATTATGATTTGTGGAAGGTTTAATTCTATCTCTAATACCATTGGCCAATTTTTTGATGCAAGAGAGACATGGCGGGAGAGGCAGACAGGGAGGGTGTGGAATCTCTCTAAGACCTTAATTCAACTGGAAATGTTCTCTGGAGGTCTCAAAGCATGGGCTGCAACCCCTACAGCTGATGGAATTTCAGAAAAGAGGAAGAGGCTGCTTTTTGCCTCTCCACCAGGCAGTGCATCAAACTGTGTAATACATTCAAGTTGGAGCTTGAAATCAATGGGTAACACAAAGATCCCTCCGATTCTACTTAGGTTAGAAATGCTCACGAAAACTACGAAAGATTTTCACATTTTCTTGTAGGAGTAGTACAAAATCAGGCCATGTGCTCCAAACATTGCTAGAAAGCCCTTGCCTTGGAGCCAGGGGGCTGCCAGCATTTGGTGCGGTCGGTAAGGAGACCTTTCAGGTCTACTCACAAAGTTGTTAGATTATCAGGAATTTTGTGAACAAGTTGTTAAACTGCTACTTAAAGCCCCCATGGTGGGATAATTTATACCAGGCAAATGGGCTACAGATACAACCAGGGGACCCCATAAGTCCTGCCAGGAGAACCCATTCCACCAGCATCTCTCTGGAGATCACGGTCCCAGTTTCATCCTACAACTTGGAACAAATCTCTTAACAGTTTTAGACTTATATTTCTCATCTTTAAAAGGAGAAGCTTAAACTTAATTGTTAATATTCCTTCCAATCTTAAAATGCTATGATTTTAAGTATCTAACTTTTATGGGAAGAAATAAATAGTTGGTTTTTTTGTTTGTTTTTATTAAGACTTGGTGTTGGGAATGGTGGCACACACCTGTAATCTCAGAGATTCAGGAGGCTGAGGCAGGAGGATCACAAGTTCAAGGCCAGGCTCAGCATGTTAACAAGACCCTGTCTCGAAAAGCAGGGTGGGCAGTTACGGGAGTGAGGGAGTGGGGCTGGGGAGGTAATTAGGTTGTAAAGCCCCTAGGTTCAATCCTAGTACAAAAAAGAAAACAAAAACATTACGGATACGACAACATTACATGATATACAGATAATATAGACTAATCCAAAATGCAGTGATTTCTCATCCATATGGATGGGAGTCTGAATTCCAGTGATTAAAATGATATTTCCACGGTGACTTTTTATGCAGGTATACCCAAAAGCTCTCTGGCTTTATCCCTCCAGTCCTTTAGCCACCTTCTTCTTACCTGGATCCCACTTTAGGAAAAAAACAAAAGGAGAGCAATCCCACTGTCCAGGCCTCAGCAGAATGGCCTGTTTATCTTTCTACTCTCCTTGGCCTAAACAGGGGGTTGCTTTGGATTTGAAGGGGGTTCCTTGGAGGCTGGAGGAGCGTGGAGGAGCAGAGATGGTGTGAAATGCCAATCAGTGACTTAGCAGAAGAGAAGCTAACTTCAGTGAGTTGTTAGCAAGTACGGCTGAGCCAAGGCCCAGGGTGAATATTCTGGCTGGCAGCAGGCAAGAGCTGTGGGAGAAGCATTCTTCCTGCTTCTCTCCGTGGGTGTAAATGGCTGCATCGCGTGATGCTTCAGGACTCTTGCATCCCCTTGCTTTGCAGATATGCAACATGATGAATGCCCCTGCGGACGAATACTTCTCATTTCAGGTAACTGTGCCTTCAGCCAGGCCCCATTCTTATTGGGTCCCTGGATTTTCCCCTTCTTCCTCCAGCGTGCAGAGTCCCCCTTGTTAAGAGAATCTAACTGGCCTGGCCGCCCCCTCCTTTCCACCATCGCAGCTGTGGCTGTTTGAATGTGTCCCCCAAAGTTCATGTGCTAAGAACTGAATTCCCTAATTCACCTGTCAGCCGTACTTGTTGATGGGGCCTTCGGGAGAGGGGAGTTAGGATTAGGGGAGGAGAGGGTGGGACCCTGTGAGGGCATCAGTGGCTGCAGAAAAGGAGGAGGAGAGGCTGAGCTGGCGTGCCCGCCTCCTCTCACCATGTAATGCGCCTTGTCATGTTGTGAGGCAGCAAAAGGTCCTCCCCAGGTGACAGTGCCACACTCTTAGACTTCCCAGCCTCCAGAACCGTGAGGTATGTGGATTTCTTTTGTTTATAAATTACCCAGACTATGGTATCCTATCATAGCGGCGGAAAATGGACTAAGAACGATTTTCTGCTTGGACTTGACTGTAAGACTTGAGCCTCATTCCTTCCCTTTTCTACTTCATCTAGTTCACTGAAGGGCCAGCTTGTCATTTCTGCCATCCCCTACTCCTGATGCCTTCCCTCCAGCCTGTCATCCCTCGCCACCTATTACCTCTGCCACTGCCCTCCCCTGGCCACGGAAGGGAAGCTGGCATTGGCTCCATAACCTCTCCTTTCTGCCTGCTGGCGCTTACTGGTCTGTGTCCTGTACTTAACAAGCCTCCGATTAGATCCCTAATCCCAGCCAGGAGCAGAGACCTCCCTTTCTGTTCGGCACTGCTGTTGTCTGCCTTTCTGTTCCTCCGTCTTACACACACGCACACGCGCGCACACGCACATCGATGTCTGCGTGGAAAAGCCAGCGTGTTTGAGGTATGAGTGGTGCCTCCCCAGCAGCAAGCTGACCCGGGCCCTGGGGAAGCCTGTGCTCACTTGCTTGGTTACGTCGCAGGTCCGCTCATCTGCCCGCCCATCCCTTCGCTTACTGACATGGAAACATACAAACACCAGAGTTGCGTTGGCTCTTGCTCCTTCCTGCCTTCCAACTGAAGCCTCCTACTGTGCCCGGTCCTGGCCTCTCTATTTGTACTAAGTGGGTGCCAGGTTAGGACAAGCAGGAAAATGGGGTCACGTGGTGGTTTTCTAAAGGGTCTGAACCTTGAGCAATGTTTGTCTAAGCAGGAAGTAGGCATGGAACTAGTCTGGGAGAGCCAGGCTGCTTGCTGAGGTTTGGGGGGCTGTGCTTTCTCTCACACCAATAGAAGGGCAGCCTCTCTGATCACCCCGAGAGGAGGCTCAGGAGTCCCGAAGGTGGGATTGAACTCCAGTCCATGGGAATTTTCCAGTTCTCCCAGGAACAGTGCGGTGCCTGTGGCAATGTGCTTTTCAGAGGTCCAGCCATCCAGTGGCTACTGCCCAATGACTGCTGTGCTGTAATCCATCCTCACTTTTGCACCGAGGCTGCTCCCAGTTAGTGACTGAGTGTGACAGAGACATAATTCAGGCTAATCCTGGGAGACAACCAGACTCCTCTGACAGCAGCATTGGCCTCAGGAAGCTCCGACAGCCCAGCAGGCTGTCTAGAACTGCACTGTGGTCTAAGCTGCTCCCACACACCCTTGCATCCTTCCCTTTCTCTTGGGCCCGGGTCAGGATGGTGACGCTGACAACTTTCTCACACCCCTCAGCTCCCTCCCATTTCTCCCTCATAGGCTCCATTACCCAGAGCTAACCCTGGATGGGGTGACCATCCTCCCCATGCTACCACTGCCTTCCCTTTCTCTCTACCTGCTCATGCCCTACCCCTATTCCCACTATTCTCTTTTGTACCTATGAGGTTAAAGGGCAAAGTAATAATTTAGAATGAGCTATTATCAGAGCAAACCTGCAAAGGCAGTGGTTCTCCAACATTCCTTGGAGGCACAATGTATTAGTTTCCTACTGCTGCTATAACAAATTACCACTTACTGGCTTGGAACAACACAAATGAGCATTATCTTACCATTCTGGATGTCAGAATTCCAAAATGGGTCGTGTTGGACTGAAATCAAGGTGTTGGCCACACTGCATCCTTTTTTAGAGGCTCCAGATGGCAGCCTGTCTCTTTGCCTTCTTCATCTCCTAGCTCTTTCTGTCCTCAAAGCCACCAATTGCCCATCTGATATTGCTCTGTTATCATATCTCCTTCTTTGATTTTCAACTCTTCCTTTTCTACTACTTCTAAGTATCTTATGATTACCTTGAATCTACCTGGAAAATCCAAGATAATTTCTGTTTCAAGATAAGCTAATTAGTAACCTTAGTTCTGTTAATTCTCCTTTTCAAGGTAAGATTCATATTCACAAGTTCCAGCTATGGAATGTAGACATCTTTGGGACACTATTTTTCTTGAAGTGGATTTTGGGGTATTTCCTTTAACATTAATTAAAATGACCCTAATTTTCAGGAAAAAAGGACATAGAATTTTCTCAGTTTTAAGTTTTTATTCAGTTGTATTTTTTTTTCTTAAACGGAGATTCCTTTTATCACTTTGCAGTCTAAAGCTCTAATTAATAGCAAAGCATATGAACATGAACAGGCAGTAAATAAATATTTACTAAAATAATGAAACATGGCTTCTAAAACTTATTTTGGAAACTTCAACAAATGTACATGAGTACTTAGGATTGTGAAGTTATTTTGCAGTAATTTACAATATATTTCCTGTTAATGACTTTGTCCCTAGTCCATACGATGGTAGAAGCACATAAATATTTCTCAGTGTTTTCCATGCATGAAGGCTTTGAGAACACTATGTACAAAGCTTTTTGCTAAAACTTTGACCATTAGAAGCTCTAGACTAAGGTTTGATTCATCTGTTTTTCAATCCAAGAATAAAGACTAGTAATAAGTAATAAACAAGTTATTCATATTACTTGTCTACATAATAAAGTCATTCATATGTTGATTATATTTTATGTGAAATTTAGTACTTTATGCAATAGTCCCTGCCCCTTGATAAGTTTAGAAGATAGCCTCAGAAGCCAAAATTAATAATTCTGAAACATTTAGAAAATATCTGGGTGCTAAATTGTGTGATCCAGACAATAAATGCTGTTGGAATGCTGAAAAAGACAAATTCTGTACGAATTGGAAAAGTTAGAGAAGGCTTTGGGGAAGAGACAAGATTTAACTGGGGCCATAAAGGATGACTAAATAAGCCATGGGGGCTCAAAGAGCCCACAATGCGAGGTGTTGGTCCGTGGCTAACTTTGCCTTAGCTACACAGTGTGCAGACGGTGCAGCATTGTTCTCACACTTGAGAAAACATCAAAATCATCTTATTTAAGACCCATGCCCAGAGACTATGAAGCAAGCTAGAAGAACCTGTTGCACATGACTCTTGGGCCACACTTTGAGAAACACTGAACCTCTGTGCCTGCCTCTTCCCACTAGCCTGGAAGTATTTTGAGGGTAGGCCCTGTGATTTGTTCATCTTTGAAACACCAACAACTAGCCCAGTTCTTGGCACATCATAGGGGCTTGACAGCTGTCTGCTAAACTCAATGTACCATGGAATGAAAGACTACCTTAATGTCTCAGTCAGTAAAGTAGAAGCCATTGTAGATATTTCAACAGAAAGAATTGAATATAAGAAATTAGCTAAACAAGGGCTGGGCATGTACTTCAGTGGTAGAGTTCTTACCTAGCATGTATGAGGCCATAGGTTCAATCCCCAGTAGTGCAAAAGAAAAAAAAAAGAAAGGAAGGAAGGAAGGAAGGAAAAATAGAAAGAAATTATCTAAACAGATGTTATAGAACAGAAAAAATAAAAAGGGAACAGTGAGATTACTATGGGTAGGAAGCTCTTTCCATCCCTAGGACCAGGGAAGAAAAGGTGAAAGCTGTCAGAACTCAAGGCCCTTGGTTCTAGATTTGGTACACCTGATTGGATGTACAACAGTACAGTCCCAGACATATTCTGACTCAAGCAGGAATTGCACCTGTGACACGTAAAGATTTACTTAAATTAAAAATAAACTGACAGGTGGGTGGGGTGGTAATACAAGTGAGACTTCATAAATGGTTCTGCATCTTGATTCTAATGGTGATTTAAAATCTAAGCACAAGGTAAATTTGTGTAGAAACATAAACACATACGTGCGTGCAGAGACAAGTGCATATAAATCTAGTGAGAGCCAAATAAACTCAGTGGATTGTACAGTTTCCTGGCTTCAGGACTGAGTTGTAGTTGCTACATAAGATGTTACCAGTGGTGGAAACTGGGCGAAGGGTACATGGGACCTCTCCGTACATTATTTTGGCAACATCCTGTGAATCTTTATTTCAAATTAAAAAGTTTAAAAAGAAAGAGAAGAAAAAAAGAAGAAATAACCTAAGTCGTCTTATTGTTTGTAGAAAGGACCTGTAGATGAAACTGGTTGGGTCATTAAAAACGTCTTGTCCCTGCCTATTGTCAACAAAAAAGAAGACATTGTGGGTGTAGCTACATTTTACAACAGGAAGGATGGAAAACCCTTTGATGAGCATGACGAACACATTACTGAGGTAAGTGCAAGAATAAAATAATGGAGCTGAGTGAAATTCACAAAATAATGGAGGATACATCATTGTTATTCTGGGATGATATTTTGAAGAGCAATTAAGACATGAGTCACACATGATTATAACCAAAATGTTGTTATTGTGTCATTTCTATTTCCTGACTTCTATAAATTGCAACATTTTCTACTGAAGTGAGTTTTGGCTTAACCAAAATTCTTTCTAGCCCTAGAAAAATAGGAAAAATATTTGTATCTTCTTCCTTCCCTGCTCCTTTCTATTCCCTCCCATTCTTGTTCTCACCCACTCCAAGGTTCTGCTTTATTTATTCTACTGTTGTTCATAATTCTTCTCCAGCAATAGAGTATTCATGGTGCATAGCTCTTTGAAAAGCAAGGGATTATTCAATCTTATTGAGTGTGGCTGATTATTTGTTCTTTTTCCTTATATTAAAATAAGGAACTGGGTTTCTGATGGGGAAAGGAGACTGACTGACTGGAAAGCATGCAGACTGTACCTCCAAATCAATTTTCCTTTAATTTTAGATAATCTGAATCACTTACTATACATTTCAGACTCTTACACAATTCCTTGGATGGTCTCTTTTAAATACTGACACCTATGAGAAAATGAATAAGCTAAAAAACAGAAAGGACATTGCTCAGGAAATGCTCATGAACCAGACCAAAGCCACTCCTGATGAAATTAAGTCTATTTTGGTAAGTGGGGAGTTCAAATTCTAAGTGGTATTTGACCTCAGCTTCTGGAAATCACCTAATTACCCAGGAGTCCCACAAAGGACAATAGCTTTAGTCTTGGGCTAATGAGTGGAAAACAGGAAAGGAGTGGTTGGAAGAGGACTTTGGTACCCAGGATATCCGGGATGCTTGGTTAGAATAACCCCTTGTTAATAACAGCTCCTGGGTTTATGGGAGCTGAAGGAGTGACATCTAGATCCAAAGAAAAAAATATTTCCAGGAAGAAAAATGTATTGGTCAGTTATTATCATGAATGCTGCGTAACAACAACTACATCTCAGTAGCACATAGTAAGAAGCAACTCTCTGTCACTCATGCATTTGGGGTTGACCAGGGGCTTTGTTTGACCTTGGTTTAGTGTGGCTCCAAGCGGTGAGTTTGGCTTCTTTTATGTGTCCTTCATCCTTCCTGGACCTGATAGATGTTCTCAGTGATGAGAGAAGAGCAAAAGAGCGAGCCCACCTGTGCAAGTACTCAAGTCTTTGCTCACATCACAGTCACTAAAATTCTCATTGGCTCTAGAAAGTCACATGACCAAGACCAATATCATGGATGATGGCGGAGCCAGTGAATTTCTGCTAATTCTTCTAATTGCTACCAAATGAAAGAAAAACATCACATACCCTCCATCTCTATTCCTTGAATTTTTCATGCTTTAGAATATGTGCGTAGGTGTAGTTTGGGTTTTGTTTGCTTATTTGCTTTTGGTTTTGATGGTGAGTTTGAGAATTAAAGTACACTTGATTTGAGAGTTTGAAATGTTAAAGATGAGAGGGTCTGTGATAGTCACAGGTAATTGTTACCAGCAATTACAAAACAGATATAAGCTACTCATTTTTCTCTTTTTTTCTTACCTACAAACCCACAACTCACAATGTTTTATTTTAAAGACAGCTACTATTACATTTGAGGGACTAGAGAAAATAGTTATATTTGATCATTTCTTGGATACAACTCTTCAAGTGCTACCATTTTTAGTACCCGGAATGCATCTTGGTAGTAGAATTTGCCATATTTTAAATATATCGTAAAGGATTTTAATAGTAGAGAACCAGATAGAAGTCTCCTTCATAAGAATTTCACACCTTAATTGCTTTTACATTTTAGAAATTTAAAGAGAAGTTGAATGTAGATGTAATTGAAGACTGTGAAGAAAAGCAGCTTGTCTCAATTTTGGTAAGTGATTTCCTTCTATCCTTGATGTCCTTTTAATAAACTATATTAGGACATGCTGTCTTGTTTTTAAGTAAATGTTACAGTTTCTCTTCACTTTTCAAGGCCCAAAGGAAAAGAGACTTCTTCCAAAGACTGATCTTTTTGGTTTCCTACTTTTCTTTATTTTGTCCTCTTCATTTCAAGTCACAAAGATAATGCAGAATCACAGGTAGACTATTGCCTGAAGGACCTCAGGCACAGAAGCTAGCAGTATCGTGGCCTGATTTATTTTAGCAGCTTTGGATTGCACCATGGCCACCCCAAGGGACTGGCCCGAGCTGCACCAGACCACAGGCTCTTGCAGACTCAATGGCCCTGTGCCCTCTCTAGCTTCTCTCCTGGAGTCTGGAGGAACTCGGTGCCTTCTGTTGTTGTGAGGTCACCTCTGTTATTTCTGGTTGAAATCAACTTCACTTCCAGCTCACTAGCCCCCTTCTAATGTTGTATCCAGTGTTCTATTAAACCTACTCAATAAGTTCTTAATTTTAGAGATTATCTTTTATAGTTCTAGGATGTACATATCATTCTTTTTTTTAATGTTCTAACTAGTTTGAAGATTTTCATCATTTTCTATTTGGACTATCTATCCAATTATTTTAAAATACTCATCTTAGTACCTAAATCACCTCTAGGTCTGGTTCTGCTATCTAGTTTTACAGTTTCAGTCAACTTGATCCTCTCTTAAAGCATGTTTTATGAATTTTAAATTAAAAATCAGATATTGTGAATAAAAACTTGTAGGGGATCTGAATGATATCTTTCTAGAAAGTGGTTTAGACTTCCTCTAGAAGATGAAGAGAGTTGCTTTTTGATTTTTTTAAGGGATGGTCTCCTTCCATTTTACCCTAATTGGAGTCCCCGTGAGCTTTCTAGAACGGGGTTCTTCTGTGATCCCATGAGGTTCAGGGGTGTTTATAACAATTTCAGAGACTTGAATTCTATCTGATTGAAGTTGAAATCATCACATTTAATTCCCTGTTTCACCCTGTTTCCTCTGCCCCCCTCCAGTCTATAATAGAAGTATTCCTTCTAAATGAAGTGTTATCTTTCCTGCCTCCTTCCCATTTTGACAGGCTCTGGTCCCATCCTGGCCCTTTGCTCTGCTGCCATAGACCATTGGGCTTTCAGCCTTTTTGAGGGCTTAGCTCCTGTCCTCTGGCTTCGCTCATTGCCTAGGACACAAGCAGGTCCAGTGAATACTCCTGAGTGAATAAATAATAAATGAATGAATAAAAAGGAAAGGCCAAGCTGACCAAGGAGTCTGGAAAGGTTTGAGAAGAAAACACAAAGGCAAAGGACAGCACAGGGCCTAGGGGGCCCTGTGAGAAATGGAGGAGGAAGAGAAATGGGCCATGAACAGAATCCTAATTTCTTTGACAGTTGAAAATGAAGTTGGGATTAGCTTGTAACTAAACAAAAAAGAAAAAAAGCTTATTGTGACTGTCCCATTTCACAGATGAGACCCTCAGGCCTCAGGTGTAGTGAGGTATCTAATTAGAACCCAGAACTGCGCACTGGTCTCTCGGCTTTAAGCCATTGCTTTTCAGGAAATTAAAAAAAAAAAATCTGTGCTTCAGTCTGTGCAGTGGTAAGGAGGGAGCACTGGAAACCCCAGCAAGGAAGGGGCAAAAGCCTGAGGGGCAGCCCAGGCACCAGACCCGGGGACCAGAATCCATAGTTTTGGTTAAAACCTACCTTTTCTGACTTTCGTGACCCCCTCAGCTCAGCACGGGCTGTGCACTCTGTAAAGTCGCTGAACTGAGCTGCTCCCACAGGTCCATCTCGCATGGTCCATCTCGCATGGACGCATGGCTGTGCTGACCCTTGTCCCTCGCACTTTCTTCTCCTCGCCATGAATACTCTTCTTCCTTCTCCCCACTTATGGGATCTACTTCCCTACTACCACTACCACTACCACTACCACTACCACTACTACTACCACTACTACCACTACCGTTACTACCAACTTCTACTACTACTACTACTACTAGTTCCTCCCCTTTTACCCTTTCCCCTTTCCCCTTTGTCCTTTCCCCTT